>JAHWFP010133255.1:72096-111682 GCA_023313725.1 Lithobius niger
TGACTTCCGGTCTATGACGTCACTTCCGGTCTATGACGTCACTTCCGGTCTGTATGACGTTATCTAACTCGACGAGGGTGGGGAAGGGCATTTTGCTATAGTTTTAAGTCAAGTTGCTGTTGAAGAAAACCTATGAAGCAAACCTTGGGTTTACTGCGAAGTAAACCCGACCACCCCTGTTTACTTCAGGTTTACTGCAGAGGTGGTTTACTTCAGGTTTACTTCAGGTTTACTTCAGGTTTACTGCAGGGGTGGAAAAGTGCAATGCGCTACATTTTGAGTCCTTTTTGCTGCATTCGTGAGCGGCATAGACCAGAAGTGATGTCACTCAGAAGTGACGTCTTGGGGGTGGGGAAGTGTCCTTTTCCTACCTCAGTGTCCTTTTGTTGAGTAAGTCTTATTGCCTTTTTGCATACTGGAAGATGGAAAAGTGTCCTTTTGCTACCTCGGTGTCCTTTGCTACCAAAACATGTCCTATTGCTACGTAAGTCTTATTGACAACCAAATGCATCCGCCTCCAGGCAAAGTCATCCGTGGATCAGTGCGAGTGTCTTTTGAGCATTCTCATTGTTAGAAGAACTCTCAAAATGCTTCAAAATGTAAAAAATGGCAGCATTTAGGGGTTTCAAAAATGGGAACCCTCAAATGCTCCATGGCCCCAGGCCTATGTCCACGTGGCTCGGAGATCATCGTAATCAGATCTCACGAGCTCGTCTTTTCTCCAATCTAATTTTTATTTCATCCTCAGTTTCGTTTTCTGTAAGTTTTCTTTTACTACTAGCTTTTTTCTCTAGTCTAACAGCTCTTTGCTCCTTCGTTTCTTGAAGTTGAGCATTTCTTTTTCTAGCTGCCATTTTCTTTAACCAATCTTCTCTCTGCCCCTCGGTTTCCTCCATGCTGGATTTACTCGTACTAATGGCTTTTTTCTTTAACCGATCTTCTCTCTGCGCCTCCGTTTCCTGCATGCGGCATTTACTCATACTAATAGCAACTTTCTTCAACCTATCTTCCCTCTGCGCCTCGGTTTCCTCCATGCAGCATTTACTCATACTAATAGCAACTTTCTTTAACCGATCTTCTCTCTGCGCCTCCGTTTCCTGCATGCGGCATTTACTCGTACTAATAGCAACTTTCTTCAACCTAGCTTCTCTCCACGTCTCCGTTTCGAGCGCGCGAGCTTTTTTCTTACTAACAGCGTCTTTCTTTCTAATCTCCTTCTTCCACGTCTCAAAATCCTCCAACTTTCTCCAGCGTTTCTCCAATACGACGAACCTGCGGTTGGCCTTCTCGTTCTCCTCGGCTATTTTCGCTTCTGCCAGTATTTGCGCTTCTTGGTCTTCCAACTAGAGTGACAATTCTTCCTCTCTCTCCTCGTTGCTCATTATATCCACGTCCGAGTCGAACTCGTCCACGTACTCGTCCCAAGCACCGGTATCGTAGTGACCGATGGCTAGAGTGTCTTGGCCGTTGTCCAGGATATACCTCTTGTCGTCGTACGGCGAGAGGAGGGATTTGGATATTCTGACGGTACTGAGTTCGTGGCCGACGCTGGATATCTTGGCCCAGCTTCCCTTCTGCGGAGGTGCAGCGGAGTTAAGGGCCGCTTCGTAGTCGCTGAAGTTCAAGTGCTTCTTCACGAACGAGCTTTGAATACCCTGGCCTTCTTGATATTCTCTTTATTCAGAGGCTTAATGGAGTACATTTTTGACCTGAGGCGATGAACTCTAGGATGGGGACACCGCCCATTTCGTCTTTTATTTTTCCCAACACTTGTTTGTTCGCGCTGGAGAAAAGGGGATGATTCGACGGGTAGTTGCTCGTGTCGAAATGGTCATTGTCAGCGAGCATGTCGTGATAGACGTCCTCCGTTTCGATTTCGTAGCAGAGGCTGTCGGTATCCGTGAAAAGGAGTTTGGCCAAATGTAGTCATAGTGGAACTCGAACATGAAGAGTTTGGAGTGTTCCAGTATGGTAAATCTGGAGTAGGTCGGAAGATCACACAGCGTGCTACAAACGCAGCGGTTGAGTAGCACAAGGTTTTCATTAAGGATCTTGAAAGATTCAGTGTGCGGTTGGGAGGTGTATTTCAGCGCTGTTTTCTCGTCGGTACACAGCTTTACGTCGAGGCGAGCTTGCTTATTTTCCTTGGTTTTTCCAAAGACCGAATTATTCAACAATTTAAAGTAGTCTTTGGTGAAAGGAGCGGTCGATTCTTGCCTTTTTGCGGTGTTGAATTCGATGTAAGATTTCTTCCAGGGTCTTTGGTTAAAGGCTAAGACTCTTCGGATACGTCGCAGTACTAGTCCGTGCCGGCGGTAGAATTTTAAGTTCCTGTAGTGAAGGATGTACCTCTTCTTGTGCAGAAGATTAGGGACGAGTTTGGTGTTGGAAGAGGACTTGATCTTGTGCTTCAAATCTTCCGCCAGATTCAGAGAATAGGGAGAAATCAACTCCTTTCCAATATCCATCTTCTCCGAAGCTAGTGGATAATCGTTGTGCGCATCGTGCAACTCTTTGGGGTACTCGAGGTCCACTTCCAATATATACCCGACATCGGCATCATCCGGTACGGTGTCTACGTCCAAGGTTCTAATCTCCTCCTTGTTTGGGTATTGGAACTCGTTGTAAGGGAGATGAGCGCACATGGCGATGCCGTAGAGGTTGTTCATATCCAAGTCCACTATGTATAGGGAGGGTTTGCTAGAAACGTAGAGAGGTAAGTGTTTGTTGTTAGCTTTTGAATGTGTCTTTGCGACGAATGAAACTCCGCCTCTGATGCCTGATGATATGAAATTGTGCTTCCCAACGTGCGTGAATAGCTCCAACTCTGGCTCCTGCATCCTAAGGAGAGCTGCCCAGCTGAATCCTGGAGTTGAGATGTAATAACAAGGATCCAGCCTGTTGTTTTCGAGGCATAATTTTCAAAAATCCTCAAACACGTCTGCGAGCAAAAAAACGTCAGTCATTTGGTATAACTCGTGGTAGGTACGGAATACCTTCGATTTCATACTCAGCCAGAGGTTAAGTGCCCGCACGTACTCGTCTCCCGCCAACATCCCGTCTTTCAACCGGGAGTAGAACGAGTGTCTCGACGGAAGATTTTCTTCGTCGAAAACGGACATGTTACTTATATATTCGTACGGGTAAACAGGTTCTGCGTTAACAGGTTCAGCGCCTTTTCCCGAGTGGTTGCTTCCGTAAACGACGCAGATTTTAATCCGGAGTCTAATGCTTTGTCGAGGATGGGGAAGCCACTATTGTCGGTCCTGCGGTTCTTTACTAGAGTATCCAGAGAGGCGTTTAAGAAGTTGATGCTATCTATAAAACGAAAATTTACGAAAATTTATCTTGGTGTCTTGATCCTTAATCGTTACGGTCTGGAACCTCTCGGTGTTGCGAGCGATGACATCTACTTTGCCCGGAAACTTGTGGACTGCGGGCACCAGGAGATGCATGTCGTAGCCTTCCAAGCCATGGAACACGATGGGAATGGTTTTTCGTTCTCGAGCGGTTAGATTACAATTTGGATGTGCAGGTCCTCTGTATTTCCCGCTGATGTGGCAATGATCCCTCACCTTATTGTCAACAAGTCGTACTTTACATTCTCCTTTGATATTTGCTTTCTGGTAACACGTTTTGAAGGATTTCTCGCGATAATGACAAACGAGAGCATTCTTGAAATCGGTTTCTTCGGATGGCCTGAGTTGGAGAGGTTTTGCATTTTTCAGCAGGTTCGAGTAATATCGAGCTTCTTCTTCCATACATTTATAAAATACGTCGACCGCATCTTCTCCCAAGTGGTACTTGTGACGTATAATCTTCCCATCGTATACGACTAGAACGTAGCCAAAACTGCAAGGAAGGTGTTGATGGATTTCGGTAGTTGAACTCGTCGAAGCATCTGGTTGAGCCGTTTGGACGGGGCGAAGGAGGCATTCAAAATCGGCGTATATGATGCGGGGGAAGGGGTTTTCACGGTTAAAGTGCTTGAATGTAAGAAAGTTTTCTCTCGGTTTCTTGAATCTAAGAGTTTGTACGGAGTTTATTTTGACGCATTCTTTCCTATGAGCCAGGAGCATCCATTCTCTTCCGAAACCGGCGAAGCAGTTCCTACAATAGAACTTAGCATGAGAGCCCGAACCTCGATAGCGAAGAAATGCAGCTACATCGGTAATAGCGCAGTAATGGGTGTTTAGGGTTTCGTTGTCGTCTTCGTACAGATAGAGAAGGTCGATCGGTAGTCCGTCCAAGTTTTTAGAGATGCGAAGCGGGTGTAACTCCTCCTCGTGACTATAACCGATGATGTTGATCGATAGATCGTTTACCTTTTCAAACTTGTCAATTTTGGTGATGCTAGTAGGGTAGGACAGCATGGAAGTATCTAGCATATCCTCAAACTCGCGGTAATCGTCCGGGTCGACAGTGTCCGACTGCAAAGCCGCAGCCAGTACGGAATATAGAAAGCACTTCTGATCATCTAAATTCTGAACGTTTACTATGGCTTTTTGCTTTCCAGCGAGCGCTTTTGGAAGAGGGATGTATGACGATGCTCGCAGCGGTGTATATTTCGACACTCTTATTACCAGGTTATGGATGCGAGATATAACCCAGCCACTGCCCCGCTCAGCGAAAGCGTCGATGGAATGTTGGATTTTTTCAAAGGCCTCGTCCAGCAATGTGGGAATGTCGTTGGGATTAAGTATTTCAGAATATCTCGACCAGAACCCTGCTTGAATTAATGCTCCGTCCCTAGCAAACTCTATACCCAAGCTGATCTGGGCTTTGCAGTTTACAAGCTGACGTAAACAAACTTCTAGTATCACTTGCAGTGCCACACGTATTGATAGGAGGAATTGAAGTGGATCGCCGATGATGCATTCCCCCACTAGAGGCATCTCGTATTGCCGGTGACCCAATCCTTCTTCTCGTGTTGGGGGTGACTGACTCTTGAGAAAGTCAGGTAGCTCGTTGTGGAAGCAAGTGCATTCTTCCCCATCAAATGGGTGATGGAACCGTAGATGGTCCCACAGCTCGGCTTGCGACGGGAAAATGCTAGCGCAGTACACGCACGTGAAGGTTTTCTTATCCATTATGACATTGTAAAATATTTATCTCTTTTATTATTAAGGAAGAAAAAAAATGAGGAAGGGAAGAAAATAAAAAAAAAAGAAGGAAGGGAAGGGAAGAAATTAATTTTTTGTTCTTTTTTATTACATCGAAATATTTTTTTTTATATGTAAGAACATATTTATTTATTTAAGATTGCTAATATTATCCGTCCAGCTGTTGTACTTGGCATCATAGCCCTTCCATTTAACAAAGTAAAGCATTTTTCCATTTTTTCCTTTCTTCCTACTAGTACTTTTTCTGCTAAAAATAAATCGGGAACTAGAGTTTTTTGAAGTTCTGCTTCGTAAAAACCTCCGAGCACCGGTTCACCCGACTCGTCTTTCAAAAGATAAGTAACTGGTTGGGTTTTTTGGACTTTGCGAATCGTGAAAACTTCGTTAGTAAAATTTTGTAAATACCCCTTATCGAAAATTTTCTTAAATTTAGAAATCCTTACTTTATTTCCTAGGTCGAATTTAGTGCTAGTTCGTCTCAACAGCGGCTCGTGACGTTTGGTTACTTCACTCGGTTTAAGTTTTATTGCGGAATGAACCGTTTTATTGTAATTGGAAACTAACTACTTGGTGAACCTTTTCCACATTCGAGTTTTCAGCGTCCTGTTGAAACGTTCTACCACGCTCGCTTTCTTCTCAGAGTACGTAGAGTACATGTTAATGTTATAGCGCTTAAGTAGAGCTTTGAAGTTTTTATTGTAGAACTCGCTACCTAAATCGACTTGTAAATTTTTAGGGGGTGCCGCTCCGTCGAGTATTTTCTTAAAAGCTTCGGTAACGTTGATGCCGGATTTAGATTTAAGAGGAATGGCCCAAGCAAACTTGGACATAACATTAATGCAGGTTAGTAAGTAATTAAACCCTTTATTTAGGTTAGCGTAAGGTATCATTTCGACCAAGTCAGCCTGCCACAGATCGTTCAGGCTCAGTACAATCACTTTTCATCTCGGAAAATTTTTTTGGGTTTGCTTGTGAAGTTCTTTTACGAGTTGATCCATTTTTTTTATTTCCCATTCCGAACCTAATTTTTGTGTTCATGATTTTCTTAACGATCGAAGCGGCTAGCTTTTCTCTCCACGCCAGAGAAGGATCGTCTCTCACTCTTTGAGCTTTGGAACTTAGAACTTCGTCAGCGGCGTGCCGATCTTTTAAGTCAGAGCTCTCGGACTAAGCGATATCATGTTCTTTGCACGCTTCGTCCAGTTTATTAATTCCCAAATCTCCTCTAGCCAATCTTTTCTCCAGTTTGGTTCCCGGGCCGCAGTATTGGTAGCCCGGTAAATGCAGCTCGAGCGGTAACTTATCTATGATTTTATTTACGATTCCTTTCCCAGACTTGATAAAGGAAGCCCTTTTTGTCCCGCACTCCCCGCAAAAAACAACTTGCATCTGCCAGTTATTTTTTGCAGTAATTATAACGGATGGCTCGGCACTGTCGGAAGTGCGACGTTTACATTTGACGCAATACCTCATCTTGATACTTTTTGATTCCATGGTTCTTTGTTTATATACGATTTTTTTTAACCGAAACCTAAATATTTATAAGCCACACTTTTTTCCCGAGCAGTTATGATTTGTCTTTGCTGCATTTCTGATAAAATTTCGACCATCTCGTTTCTATGCCCATCATGACCAGCTAAACTAGATTTGTACAAAAGTCTCAATCTTTTAACTAAATCATTAGGATTATCGTAATATTTATAATCCACTCTACTACCCGCTTTTTTAACCATACCCGTCCCTGTTTTCTTTATGTCTTCCCAAATTGGAGCGATAACAGTCCTGTATTTAGTGCTACAATTAGATTTGGGTTTGTTCGTTTTTGGGTCATTATTCTGAAAAATATGGTCGCGTAAGCTGCTTTAACTTCCGGCGCGAGGGTAGTTTCCTTCAAATTTTTGAAAACTAACAAATTCCAAAGCCCGCGTCTTCCCATGTATTGCTCCCCCTCAACCACTATATCATTCTCAAAGATTTTAATGACTTTATTACCGAAGGTCAGCTCACCTTTTTTCTTATTATACTGTAATCCAAATACTGGGTCAGTGTCTTGGGAATTTTCGAAAAATTTTTTCAAGAAATATTTAGCGGTGTCTCCAATATTTTGACCAGGTAACAAACTATCGAGGGACCTTAGCGTCGTGATATTTGGAAGCTCGGGTGGGGTAGAAATGCGTCTAGCTTGCACTGCGGAATATGTAGGGGAGAGTTTTGGACCGGTGCTCGTTGTCGCGTATTCAGTTTTGGAGTGCAGTGGAATTCTCATTATAGGAGTTACAGCCGGACTTGAATATTGGGCGAGGTCGTAATCGATAGATGTTTTCTGACTAGGTGCAGGGGAGGGTGAGAGAGCCAGTGATTCGTAGTCATCTTCGTAACTTTCTTCTTTATCACTACCTTCTTCTTTGTAAATTTTAATCGGTGTAGTTTGCGTGGCTAGAGTGGTTTTAATTGGTTTAGTTTGTGTGGCTAAAGTGTTGTTAATCGGCGTAGTTTGCGTGGCTGCACCGAGGACCGGTCTCGGTTTCAGGGTGCTAACTACCGGTTTAAAAAATTCTTGTAGCGTTTCTTTTTGTTCCCTCTCCCCCGAACGTTGATTTAAAAACTTTTTAGTTCAGGCTCAGTACAATCACTTTTCATCTCGGAAAATTTTTTTGGGTTTGCTTGTGAAGTTCTTTTACGAGTTGATCCATTTTTTTTATTTCCCATTCCGAACCTAATTTTTGTGTTCATGATTTTCTTAACGATCGAAGCGGCTAGCTTTTCTCTCCACGCCAGAGAAGGATCGTCTCTCACTCTTTGAGCTTTGGAACTTAGAACTTCGTCAGCGGCGTGCCGATCTTTTAAGTCAGAGCTCTCGGACGTCTTTTGAGTTTTGCGATTTCTCGTTTTGTCTCCATTCTTTTGTTTAATAGGCAAAAACGTACGTTTATATCTCCCTTCGTTTAACGTTTTGTTTATCGATAAAAACCCGTAAGGCGTTTTCCAACAATTTTGACACGTCGTTTTAAAGTCCGAAAATTCCATATCGGGCCCAACGTGATTTTCGTAAACGTGTTTTAAATTAAGCTCGTCGACGGGGAAAAGGATTAATAAATTTGCGTTGTCTCTGACCACTTGTTTAGGAATTCTCGTGTAGGACTAACTGCAATAAAAAACATCGGCGTTCGAATGACGTCCCTGAGCAAAGTAACGTTCGATGTTTTTTTGTTTGTCTAGAAGGCAATCGTCAAAAACAATCAGGTTTCTAAAGTTTGGGTTCAGTTCTTCGGGCGGAATTAAATCAATTTGAGAATCGTGAAAAAAAGCAACATTCCGTCCTATTTTTTCCTCAATTTCGGCATTGTACTTTGGTTGACATAAAGTTTTGCTTTAAATAAATAACCGGTCGTAGTCGAGCCATCTTTCGTTACAGATAAAATTAAACAACAAGTTAGTTTTTCCGCAATTTGCGGGCCCTATAATTAAACATCTGACATTCGAAGGTAGGAATGGATGATTTTTAGGTTCTTTCTTAGGCGCAAAAAAGTCGTAGTTTTTAATTTCCATAGCTTTTGTTTACTTATTTATTTACTTACACATTTGTTTAATGTTTACATAGATACCAAACCCATAAAGTGTTCGTCGTAAAATTTGTCGTTGGAAGTATCGGAATGAGCTACTCCAAAGTCCACGTTGCACCACAATTTCACATTGCTGGGAGAATCGTCGGTGACGTACACCACGGTAATTTTGCCATTGACCTCCGTCAAGTTTAGAGCGTTGTAAGACGGCAAGTTAAACCAGGGTTTGTCGATAACATTCTTGTTAAGTTTCCCACTAGTTTTGTGAATATTCTCGTACACCCAAGTTCTAAGATACAGCGGTTTGTATCCGTTACCTTCGTTCACCTTTTCACAATGAGGATAACAGGAGGAAGCTGCGTGCATAGAATTGGGATAATTGAACATAGTCATGGATACGGGTTTTTGCTCGTCAAAGTCGATCTCCAGTTTCTTGCAAATATAGCGTTTAAGAGTTTTCAACACTTTTTGAGTTTCCGGGTCGATGGGTGAAATCCACCCTTTATACTTTGATTTTCGTCCGAAATGGAATTTCCCAAACCCTTTAAATCTTTAAATTGGATAGAAGGTGACAAGGAAAACTTTATACCGTTTTTTAGCTTTGTACCATTCTCGCTCTTAACTTTCAGCAAGTTTTTTTGCAAGAGATTCGAAAGATTTGTTTGCCAAGATGATTGAGACATTTTGAGGTTGTTATTATTTATTTTGAGGTTATTGTTATTTTATTTTCAGGTTCTTCCTTTTATTATGACGAGAAATTTTTTTTTTGTTAGAAATTAGCCTCATCGGCACGTTTTTTAAATTTCTCGTATTTAAATAAAAGATGTCGGTCAATAAGTTTGGACAAGCATTGAAGAGGACGAGGGGGGAAGGGGGCGAAGTGATGGGGGGCGGTCCGAGAGGACAACCCGGACTAGGGTACGTGCTAACCCCCGAAAACAACTACGACATGCAAAGTAAGCGTTTAACCAAAGTTGGAGCCGGCATCGATACTGAAGATGTGGTAAATTATTCGCAGATCGGTACTCTGGTAAAGGACGTTCAGAAACTTAAAACCGACCTGCCTCCTGCCATTAATCTGCTCTCCGACGAATTGGAGTCTGCCATTTCTAAAATCGAAAAAAAATACGTTGTACTTAGACGAAGCTGACGGGAATTTTTCCGCGAAGAAAAAGCATATTAAGGACATAGCATTCCCCCGGCACGCTGCTGACGCGGCATCAAAAGTGTACGTCGATAGGAATTGTTTATTACAAGACGACCAAAAAGTATACTTCAACGCGACGCACAAGCCGATTAGAAATTTAAGCGAACCCACTTTACCGAACGATGCAGTCACTAAGGGATTTATCGACAGCAATTGCTTGTTACAAGATGAGCAGAAAGAATACTTTAATGCCACTAACAAACCGATTAGAAATCTAAGCGAACCTACTTTACCGAGTGACGTGGCTACGAAGAAATTTGTGCATGAAAACAGTTTCATGCTGATCAGTTTTTGCATGAAAAGCCCTTTGGAAAAAAAGAGCGATTGGTTCGTTAATTCCGGTCCTCTCTCGAGCTTCGTGTGTACGAGTCCAGGTTTAATTCATAAAGCAATTTTCTACTGCAGTGACCCGAGTGTTGCACTCGTTGCTAAATGTAAAATAGGAACGAGCGCCCTTTACATTACGAAACTAAAGGACGAACATTCGACAACTACCGTTTTCGAAAATCCTTACGTAACAGAAAAAAATTTCCTCATCGCGGTAGAGACATTCGAAGAGTTTCACCCAGAAGACGTTTATTTCCAGTTAGATTTGCACGTTACTTTTCAATAGATGACTCGCCTCATCCTATCTAAAACAGCTTCGTAATTACGTGCCTTAGAGAAGGCACTTAGCAAAAATAAGCAAAAGTGTCCGCACCAAATCTGGTCAAAGTTTTGCACGCGTTCGTAATTGTACTTAATTCCCAGTCCCAAGTAGTTAACTACGGACCGGGGAGGACCCATGTTGCCAAAACTATCGAAATAACAGGGTTCTCCCGAAACAGTGGAATAGGCTACCCAGTGACTTCCTTCTCCGTCGTGGAAATCTTCCAAATTTACGATTCCATTTTCGCCAGTAGGCCAACATTTTAAGGGAAGCGTGTCCTTACTAAAAGTACCTCTAAATTTTGGAATTTTCATTAATCTTGCCAATCCGTTCAAATCAAAGTTCGTTAAAGGTTTATCAAAGTCGATTAAACCCTGGGTGGTCTTAAGTAAAGACCTCTGCCACGGGGCGATTTTTTTTTGCTTCTTTTTTGCTTATTTTTTCTTCTTCGAGCCGGAACCCTCCACTTGCTTGTGGTGTCGCACGAGTTCAGCAAGAATTTGTGCATCGTTTTGTGCCTTTTTTACGGCAGATACCACCCCAGCAGTCCCGCCCGTCAACCCTCCGATCCTAGCTAAAATTGGTCCTAGCAATGCCAGCGGCAAAAACCCGCCCTTTTTTCGTGGTTTTGTTTTGAGTGCCATATTATCTCTTTTATTATTATCGTTTTTATTTAGTAAACAACTTCGACTTTGCCTCTATCCAACTTTAGATTCATTTTCCTATCCCCGATGAGCAGAGCGTGACAGGTGGTATTTGCAGGAACCGCCCCTCTAAACTTCAGTTTGACTTGTACGTCCACGATTCCAGATTGAAGCCTCTCGGACTGTTTGGAGCAATCCAAGACCACGAGAGGATAGGTTTTCTTGAACTGAAGCAAGTCGAAACTCAAATTGTTAGTATCATAGCAAAGTTGCCTAAATTGCTGTGCCATTCTGTACAAGCCCACGTGTCAAAATTATTATTTAAATCGAGAAATGGAAATCTTTCCGAATTTAGAGTCACGTGAGCATCTTGCAAACTGCAGTGATCGAATACAGCAGGATTTTTGGCTAAGGAGTCCTGTCTGTTAGTTTGAAAAGCTAGATATATCCACCTAGGTTTCTCAAGCGCCGAAGTAGTAAGCACGCACCACGTGAAGCTGGTATTTTGAGGGAGCATGCAGCTATCATAATGCCAGTGCCTAAATCCTAAGTCCACCGTCGCTCCGTGGTCGATGAGATTATAGAGTTTAAGTTTCTGCTCGTCAGATGCAGTGAGGTGTGGAACGATCCAGCTGATGCTATTCAAAACGACTTTGCCATTGGCTGCTGCCGCTGCTTTAAAGATTGCGTTAGTGTCACTCGCTCGCATGAGCGTGAGCACGTGTTTAGTTCCGTAGAGTAGCTTATCGTAATTTTCGAAAAATCCCATGACGTGTTTCAGAGGGATGGCGAAGGTAAAGCTTCCCTTGGGAGTTGTTTCAACGATGATGGACGCGTGGCGTTGTTTATATCCCAAGTTGTCTGTTAGTTCAGCAGCGACTGAAGCAGCACTGTCCATAGCCCAGCACTGATCGAGCAAAGCCGGTTGCTCCGCCGAGCCGTAAGTGAGCAGTCCCTTCATCAGAGTACCGAACCCGGGATAATTTAACTCGTCGACTTGTTTATCGCCGAGATGGTATTTGATATTAGAAAACAGGAACATGGGAGCATTATAAATAAGACTAGCTACGTCGGCGTCCATGTAAGCCGAGTCATCATCCTTCACCAACCTCCCTTTAATCAGGAGGTAACTGTTGGCGACGTGCAGAAATAAATCTTGGTTTTCTACATGTATTCGGATTTCTGAATTTACGTTGTTGAGATTAGTGCCAACAATGGGATTGTATTCGTGGTGTAAGATTCTACCGACGAATCGTACACCAGAGGTTCGTTAATTTTTAAGTAATCTTCTACTACGCTTATTTTCTGTATGTTGTTATAAATTTGATGAAAGCTTTATTTCTTGGCGTTAATCCGTTTGCTTTTTTATTATTAATAGATTTAAAATTAAGAAAGAGTCATTTCCCTTTTTTTCTAAACACGAGCATTTTGTTTTTTTTATCCTTTTTTATTATTTTTTATTTAACTCGTAGATCTCAAATGAAGACGCACCGTGAGCGTTTCACCATTTAAATCCAATGGTTCGTTGGTCTGAGAAGTGAGCCAAACTCTTATACTTCTGATTAATTTGGTAGTCACCGGGAGGTAAATTAAATTATGAGGGGACTCTATGATTTTGAAACCGGGTGGTGAATTGGGATAAAATGAGTACAAAGTGGGCTGAGTGTCGTTGTTTAAGTAAGAATTGCCTATGATATCTACGTGCACAAAAATTGTATTGATGCTCATGTCGACAGTATGTTGACTTTCTCGACTTCTAAAATATTTGCCCAAGTCAAACCCCAAAACTTGAGCCAAACTTTTGTCACCAGAAAAGGCTAACCCGTAGTTCGGATCGGTAATTATTAAATCGGTTCTTAAAGTGTTCAGATTTGGAAGAATCGAAATGGCTTCCTTGCTGTGCCCGTTTGCATCTATAGCCGACTTGAGAAATTTATTCAAATCTTCAATTTCGTAAGCCCCTGGAGTGACTAACAATTTGTGCCAGGTTGCACCAGCATCTGTAGTGTATTTAATTTCGTTATTTTTCGAGGTAATGTTGTGTATGCTGTTATACGTATCTAAATTAAGCAGAGCCAATTCGTAATTTTTTTCAGAGTCCAAGTGAATAGGTGTGTTGAGATTAATTCTCAAATCAGAGTCTTTGCCGGAGAGAACAATTGAACAAGAATCCATGATATTGCTTTTTTTACCACCCCTCCAAATCTAAATTTTTTTTTTAAATGATCTTGAAATTTTGATCTAGGGTCATTTTACATAAAATTACCATTGCTATTGCGTGTCAGGTTATTTTACATTGGAGTTGACCTTTAAATTTTCAGCCCAAGTCATTTTTCATGGGTTTGACCATGATATTTTGGAATAAAAGTCAGTGCCTTGAGCTTACATTACGTCTATCTAGTAAACCCTAGTGCACAAAAAAGCATCAGCCGATTTCAAACCATGTTCCCTTTCCCAGAAATTTAGTTAGTTTCACCCATGAATTAGCTAGTGGCATTATCACTAGTGCAGGCAGAATGTGACAACATCTAGCACTATCTATTACTTGCTCGCACCAAGCAAAATAATGCACAATGGTATTGTTATTAACAAACAAACCACGATCTCCTTAATTATTGTGTGAAAATTTGGTACGTACAGGTTTACAATATGGCTGCCGCTAGATGGCTCTGCGGTATTTTCGTTCGCCTTTTAATCGGTGATAGTACCACTTTAAGTTTACACAGCATGACCTTAGGTTAATAACAGGCTTTGTAAGAACTCCACACACACACATAATATAACCAGTACACTGAATACAAACACAGAAAACGATAAAAAAAGGATACAGAATGACTTCTTTAGATTAAATCTGTAAAAAAAAAACTCAAAAAAAAAAACGTAAATATGACTTGCTTTAAGAAAAATAAAATAATTGGACGGTTCCTTTTTTAAGATGGAACTACCCCTTAATACTACACAAGTTTTCTATATTATTTTTTTCTGTATTTAAGTGTGTTAAAAACACAATAATATGCTTACTCTACGAAAATTCGCTTGTTCTGCTACGTTGAGTGCAGTCGAACAAAATGGAGTAACACAAAGCAACAATGGCGTCATTGAAGCGTTCATATCTTTTTCTTGTAGTAACAGATGGCCTGCAGCGCTTTGAATAAAATGTGAGTTATCATAGTTTAATTCTGAGTACAGCAAACATTTTGGCAGATTGCCAGTGCGGGTGCGAGTGTCTTATGTTGAAATGCTCAAAAATAAAAAGCACTGGGCTGGAATACGGTTCATGGGTGCTACCTATGAAATGAATGCAGCAAAAAGGACTCAAAATGTAGCGCATTGCAGTTTTCCACCCCTGCAGTAAACCTGAAGTAAACCACGTCTGCAGTAAACCTGAAGTAAATGGGGGTGGTCGTGTTTACTTCGCAGTAAACCCAAGGTTTGCTTCATAGGTTTTCTTCAACAGCAACTTGACTTAAAACTATAGCAAAATGCCCTTCCCCACCCTCGTCGAGTTAGATAACGTCATACAGACCGGAAGTGACGTCATAGACCGGAAGTGACGTCATAGACCGGAAGTGACGTCATAGACCGGAAGTGACGTCACGGGGGATATGTGTGTTTGTTTGTTTGTCCTCATATCGCACTTACCCACTACTACCGTGTGCTTTCTTTTTTTGGGGGGGAGGGAAGGCATGAGGATTTTTAGTAATTAGCTGATTTCAGCTTTTTGTGCCGTGGAGCATTTTCAGTAAGTTCCTAGTTTTTGGTACGTCTGGCTTCAGTTTTTGAACTTAGGGCAGGTCTTCCATTCAAATTTAAGTGAATCTTAAAATGTTCAGTTATTTCACAGAAAAATCCATCGTACATCCTGTTTTTGGCTCAAAAATACTTTTTCAGCTTTTTTGTTCAAGGCCACTCTCAGACCTGGGGTTGGGGGGGGGAATTCGTATATTTAAAAAAGCTTGGACAATCGTTGAAAAGGATGGGAGGGGAAGGGGGTGAAGTGATGGGAGTCGGTCAGAGGGGGCAGCCTGGACTAGGGTATGTGTTGACACCCGAAAGCAACTATGATATGCAAAATAAGCGTTTAACTAAAGTTGGATCAGCTATAAATTCTGAAGCTGCGGAACGATACTCTGAAAATGGAAATGGAAAACCAAGTTGCCTTCTGCTATTACTCATCTCAACGATGAGTTGGCTTCCGCTGTTTCTAGCATCAAACAAAATGCGTTATACTTAGATGAAGCTGACGGGAATTTTTACGCCAATAAGAAGCAAATTAAGGACATTGCTTTCCCCGGCACACTGCTGATGCAGCATCGAAAGTATACGTTGACAGAAATTGCTTATTACAGGACAAACCAGAAAGTGTACTTCAATGCAACCCAGAAGCAGATTAGAAACTTAAACGATCCTACTTTGGCGAATGATGCTGTTACTAAGATATTTGTTGACAATAATTGCTTGTTACAAGACGAGCAGAAAGAGCATTTTAATGCTGCAAACAAACAGATTAGAAACCTAAGCAAACCAACTTTTCCGAGTGATGCGGCTACACAGTTTCAGCATGAAAAGCCCTCTGGAAAAAGCAAGCGATTGGTTCGTTAATTCTGGTCTTATCTCGAGCTTCGTGTTTACAAGTTCAGGTTGCGCCACCGTAGTGAGCGCAATAGGACGGTAATTCCTGGGGTCGGAAGCGCTACCTTTTTTATAAATAGGCACAACATTAGCAGTCTTCCATCTAGACGGTAGTTGGCCCTGCGCGAAGGACAACGAAAAGATAAATGCCAGTGCAGGATATATCTCAAGTGAAACATGCCTTATTATAAATTTTGGAATTTTCATTAATCTTGCCAATCCGTTCAAATCAAAGTTCGTTAAAGGTTTATCAAAGTCGACTCTTCTCATCCTATCCAAAACAGCTTCGTAATTAATTGCCTTAGAAAAGGTGCTTAGGAAAAATAAGTAAAAGTTACCGCAACAAATTTTGTCAAAGTTTTGTACGCATTCGTTATTGTTTTTTTATTCTCGGTCCCAAGTAGTTTACCACAGACCGGGGAGGGCCCAAGTTGCAAAACTATCAAAATAACAAGGTTCTGCCAAAACGGTGGAATAGGCGACTCAATGACTTCCGTCTCCACCGTGGAAATCTTCCTAGTTTACTATTCCGTTTTCACCAGTAGGCCAAAGTTTTAATGGAATCGTGTCTTTACTAAAAGTACCTCTGAATTTTGGAATTTTCATTATGCTAGCCAACCCATTTAAATTAAAGTTTGTTAAAGGTGTATTAACTCTAGTACTAATCCTACAGAAGGTAGTCAACAAGTTCCGGAGTGGAAAGGGACTGTTCATCCTCATTGCACCAGGGTGGCCAACAGCACCATGGTTCGCAGGGATCGCCCTTCAAGCTGGGGAAGTGGATCTGCGCCGTGATCAAAAGAGCGTATCTGAACGGCTATCACTGCTCATTTATCAACTAAAAAACTCCATTTTTTAGCTTGTATCCAAACTTTCTCTCCTCTCCCGCCAGGGGCGCTGCTACTCCTGACTAGGAGGCCGCCATCTTGTTTGGTCCCATCATCACATTTTGAACTCTCCTGTTCAGTGAATGCGGGGAGGCGGACGGGTTCTTACTGAAGTAAGTATTTAGGTTAGTAAAAACTAATTTTACCCTTTAAAATTATCATTTCTTACTACCTGCAAATACTTACTTTAGTAATTATGCTGAATTTGTCATTCAGGCGGTGTGAAAAACCTCACTGAACCCCAGAGAGCTTGCCTACTACCGTTTTAACATGGAATAAGACAACTTACCACTTTTACACAGTTGGTCTCGTCTCCTCTTCCAGTTACTTCACTGGCGTGCTCATTTGACTGGGTGTCCCTAGTCTACACTCAAGGTGACCCCCTCAGTCTGGTTTAGCACTAAAGTTCTTTCACCAGTGTGTGCTCTGTCCGGGTGTCCCCGAAATTCCTTGGAGCATCCTGTAGTTTTCGACGTAAGATTTATGAGCCTCACACAAAAGGAATGGGCAGATGGCCATTTTTCTGCCAGAAAAAGTTGATAAATCCGCTCCCAATCTTCAAAACAAAGGCAGCGATGCACAACACGTCCTTCCCTAACGACGTGCTCAAAATGTGATGATGGGACCAAACAAGATGGCGGCCTCCTAGTTAGGAGTAGCAGCGCCCCTGGCAGGAGTGGAGAGAAAGTTTGGATACAAGCTAAAAAATGGAGTTTTTTAGTTGATAAATGAGCAGCGATAGCGTAAAATGGTGATTTTAAGCATAATTACTGAAGTATTTGCAGGTAGTAAGAAACGATAATTTTAAAGGGTAAAATTAGTTTTTACTAACCTAAATACTTACTTCATTAATTATGCTTAAAATCAACATTTTACGCTATCGCTGCTCATTTATCAACTAAAAAACTTCCTTTTTTAGCTTGTATCCAAACTTTCTCTCCACTCCCGCCAGGGGCGCTGCTACTCCTAACTAGGAGGCCGCCATCTTGTTTGGTCCCATCATCACATTTTGAACTCTCCTGTTCAGTGAATGCGGGGAGGCAGGCGGGTTCTTACTGAAGTAAGTATTTAGGTTAGTAAAAACAAATTTTACCCTTTAAAATTATTGTTTCTTACTACCTGCAAATACTTACTTCAGTAATTATGCTGAATTTGTCATTCAGGCGGTGGGAATTACCCCACTGAACCCCGGAGAGCTTGCCTACTACCGTTTTAACATGGAATAAGTCAACTTACCACTTTTACACAGTTGGTCTCGTTTTCTCTTCCAATCACCTCACTGGTGTGCTCATCTGACTGGGTGTCCCTGGTCTACACTCAGGTGACCCCCTCAGTATGGTTTAGCACCATCTCCAGTCTGACCCATAGGCCTTTCACCAGTGTGTGCCTCCGTCCGGGTGTCCCCAGTCTACACTAAGGGTGACCCCATCCGGTGGTTCGTCCTTAGCCGGGAGATCTTCATGATTCTGGCCGTTCAGCTACGCTCTTTTGATCACAGCGCAGATCCACTTCCCCAGCTTGAAGGGCGATACTCCCTCATCTAGAAATTCGCTACAGCCAAATACTGGTGTGCTCACCATTTTACGCTATCGCTGCTCATTTATCAACTAAAAAACTCCCTTTTTTAGCTTGTATCCAAACTTTCTCTCCACTCCCGCCAGGGGCGCTGCTACTCCTAACTAGGAGGCCGCCATCTTGTTTGGTCCCATCATCACATTTTGAACTCTCCTGTTCAGTGAATGCGTGGAGGCGGGCGGGTTCTTACTGAAGTAAGTATTTAAGTTAGTAAAAACTAATTTTACCCTTTAAAATTATCGTTTCTTACTACCTGCAAATACTTCAGTAATTATGCTGAATTTGTCATTCAGGCGGTGGGAATTACCCCACTGAACCCCGGAGAGCTTGCCTACTACCGTTTTAACATGGGATAAGTCAACTAACCACTTTTACACAGTTGGTCTCGTCTTCTCTTCCAATCACCTCACTAGTGTGCTCATCTGACTGGGTGTCCCTGGTCTACACTCAGGTGACCCCCTCAGTCTGGTTTAGCACCATCTCCAGTCTGACCCATAGGCCTTTCACCAGTGTGTGCCTCCGTCCGGGTGTCCCCAGTCTACACTAAGGGTGACCCCATCCGGTGGTTCGTCCTTAGCCGGGAGATCTTCATGATTCTGGCCGTTCAGATACGCTCTTTGATCACGGCGCAGATCCCTGGGTGGCCAATTTGTTGTTGTTCTTTTTTGCTTAATTTTTTTTTCTTCGAGCTTGAACCTTCCACTTGCTTTTGATGCTGCACTAGTTCAGCCAGAATTTTTGCATCCTATTGTGCCTTTTCACGGCGCATACCGACCCCGCAGTTCCGCCCGCCAATCCTCTAATCCCGGCTAAAATCGGTCCTAACAGTGCCAGCGGCAAAAAAACCGCCTTTTTTTTTCGCGATCTTGTTTTGAGCACCATATCTTTTTTATTATTATCGTTATTATTTAATAAATAACTTCCACTTTGCCTCTGTCCAACTTTAGATTAATTTTCCTGTCCCCAATGAGCAGAGCGTGACAAGTAGTATTAGCCAGTACAGCGGCCCTAAACTTCAGTTTGACTTGTACATCCACGATTCCCGATTATAGCCTCTCGGACTGTTTGGAACAATCCAACACCACGAGAGGATAGGCTTTCTTTAACTGAAGCAAGTCGAAACTCAAGTTGTTGGTGTCGTAGCACAGCTGCCTAAGTTGAAGCGCCATTCCTTTCAAGCCGACCTACTCTCCAGTAGCATAATTATAGTTAGATCAAGAAATGGAAAACGCTCTGAAATTAGAGTGACGTGGGCATCTTGCTGACTGTAGTGATCGACCACGCCAGGGTTTTTAACTAAATAGTCCTGCCTGTAGTTTGAAAAGCTAGAACTATCCACCTAGGTTTTTCAACAGCGGAAGTAGTCACCGCGCGTCAGGTGAAGCTGGTATTTTGAGGGAGCATGCAGTTATTTTAATGCCAGCCCCTAAATCCTCAATCCACGGTCGCTACGTGGTCGATGAGATTGTAGAGACTGCTCGTCTGAGGCAGTTACATGTGGAACTATCCAGCTGATGCTATTTAGACCGGCTTTGCCATTGGCCGCGGCTGCTGCTTTGAAGATGGCGTTCGTATCGCCTGCTCGCATAAGTGTGAGCACGTGTTTAGTTTCGTACATTAGCTTATCGTAATTTTCGAAAAATCCCATGACGTGTTTTAACGGGATGGCGAAGGTAAAGCTTCCCTTGGGAGTAGTTTCAACGATGATGGACGCATGCCACTGTTTGTATCCCAAGTTGTTGGTCAATTCAGCATCGACTGAAGTCGCGCTGTCCAGCGCCCAGCACTGATCGAGCAGAGCTGGCTGCTCCGCCGAGCCATACGTGAGCAGTCCCTTCATCAGAGTACCGATCCCTGGATAATTTAACTCGTCGCCTTGTTTATCACAGGGATGGTATTTGATATTAGAAAACAAGAACATGGGAGCATTATTAATCAACGCGGCTACGTCAGCGTCCGCATAAGCCAAGTCATTAGCTTTCAGAAACCTCCCTTTAATCAGGAGGTAACTGTTGGCAACGTGCAGAAATAAATCTCGGTTTTCTATATGCATGCGGATTTCTGAATTTACGTTGTTGAGATTGGTGCCGACAATAGGATTGTATTTGTGGTATGTGTAAGACTCAACCGATGAATCGTACACCAAAGGTTCGTTGATCTTTAAGTAATCTTTGGCTACGCTCATTTTTTGGGTGTTGTTATTTCGTAGATCTCAAATGAAGTCACACCGTGAGCGTCTTAACCATTTAAATCCAATGGCTCGTTGGTCTAAGACGTGAGCCAAACTCTGATACTTCTGATTAACTTTGTAGTAACTGGGAGGTAAATTAAATTATGCAGGGGCTCTATGATTTTGAAACCTGCCTGTGAATTGGGATAAAAGGAATATAAAGTGGGCTGAGTTTCGCTGTTTAGGTATGAATTGCCTATGATATCCACATGTACAAAAATTGTATTGATGCTCTTAATGTCGACTATATTTCGACTTTCACTACTTCTGACGTAGTTGACTAAGTCAAACCCCAACACTGTAGCCAAACTTTTGTCACCCGAAAAAGATGTTCCGTAATTCAGATTGGTAATTATCAAGTTGGTGCTTAAAGTGATTAGATTCGGAAGAATCGTAATGGCATCCTTGCTGTGCTCATTCGCATCTATCCCTGACTTAAGAAATTTATTCAAATCCTCGATTTCGTAAGCACAAGGACTTGCTAACACTTGAACGGACAGGATCACGAGGATCTCCCCGCTATAGTTAGAGCACACAAGCTTCGGGCATTAGCCCCATCATGGGCGTAGGGTTGTGACACACCTTGGGATGAGGTGATCTCCAGCGAAATATCACGCAAAACTGTAGGAGTAGTAAAGTCCAGTGAGGACGAATTTACGAAACTACTGGACATAATGAGTTTGTTTATGGCGTCAAACACCAGAAGAGCGTTGAGCGGTTAATTTTTAAAAGAGTACCATTAAAAAAAAAAAAAAAACCACCTGTATCGTTCCTGCCGTAAATCTCCGAGAAAAGGAGTAGGTTATAGGAACGATAGCACTAGTAAATAGCTATCTCTTCCCAGCCGTAAATCACCGAGAAAAGGTGTAGGTTGTAGGAACGAGAACTCTGGTAAATAGCTATATCGTCCCTGCCGTAAATCTCCGAGAAAAGGAGTAGGTAATAGGAACGAAAACACTAGTAAATGGTTTTCTCTTCCCAGCCGTAAATCACCGGGAAAAGGTGTAGGTCATGGGATTGAGACCGAGATGAATGCGTCTATGTCGCCGGACTGTAGGTTGGCATGGGACATGTTGACGGGTTCCGCCGGGACCCCATCCGCCGGGACCCCAGTTGCAGATTCGAGGAGGGTGTCTCGAGTGCCAGCATCGGTTGTGTACTGAATTTCGTTATTTTTTGTTGTGATGTTGTGAATGCTGTTATAAGTATCTAAATTAGGCAGAGCTAATTCGTAATTTTTTTCATAGTCCAAATGAATGGGAGTGTTTAGATTAATTTTCAAGTCGGTGTCTTTGTCGGTGAGAATAATCAAACAGGAATCCGTGATGTCTTTTTTTAAAAGAGATGAAAAAAGATTGTACTAAAGTAAACACGAGCAACTGTAAAGAACTCGAGATGAAATATTGCGTCAATGTAAACGTTTGACTTCTTACCAGTCGAAAGCCTTAGTTTCTACAACTTCACGAAACAACAGAACGATGGAGATAGTGTTCTGCGATGTATGTGGTACCAAAAAAGCTTACTTTACCAAAGTGGGGAAGGAACTCGTGAACAAAATCATAGATAACTTGCCCGTTGAAATACATTTACCAGGGTATCAATACCGGCGTATCCTGGAACTCAGCTGAAGGAGCAATTGGCATGAGGAGATCTGGAATAAATAAACTAGACGAAGCTTGCAAACAACACGGTAGAGCTCATGCCGAGAGCTTGGCTTAAAAGATCGAAACGCTGCCGATGAAGTTCTAATTTCAAAAGCTCAAAGGGTGAGAGAGGATCCATCTCTGGCATGGAGGGAAAAACTAACCGCTTCCATCGTTAAGAAAACCATGCGGAATGGGAAATAAAAGAAATGGATCAACTCGTAAAGGAACTCACAAACCAATGCAGTAACATTTTCGGAGACGGAAGGTGATTGAACTGGACCTAAGCGATCTATGGCAGGCTGACTTGGTGAAGATGACACCGTACGCTAAGCTAAATGAAGGATTTAACTACCTACTGGCTTGCATTAACATCTTGTACAAGTTCGCTTGGGCCATTCCTCTTAAATCTAAAACCGGTCTAGATGTTACCGAAGCTTTCAAGAAGATACTCTCAGTAGCGACCGCCCCTAAAAATTTACCAGTCGATTTCGGGAGTGAGTTCTCCAATACAGACTTCAAAGCGCTACTTAGGTGCCATAACATCAACATGTACTCTACATACTCTGAGAAGAAAGCGAGTGTGGTTGAACGTTTCAACAGAACGCTGAAAACTCGAATGTGGGAATAATTCACCAGGCAGGGAATTACAAGTGGATACACATTATCAACTAGTTGGTTTTACATTACAACGACACGGTTCATTCCACCACAAAACTGAAACCTAGGGAAGCAACCACACGTCGCGGACCGTTGTTGAGACGAACTAGCCCTAAACAACTGCTGAAGAAACCTAAGTTCGCCGTAGGAAAAAAAAGTCAGGATTTCTAAAGGTAAAAAAATGTTCGACAAACGATATTTTCAAAATTTTACTAAGGAAGTATTCACGATCCGTAAAGTGCAAAATATCCAACCAGTTACGTATCTTTTAAAGGATGAGTTGGGTGAACCGGTGCTCGGAGGTTACTACGAACAGGAAATTAAAAAAACCTAAGTCCAGATTTATTTCCGGTGGAGCAAGTGTTACGTAAAAAGAAGGGGAAAGATGGAAAAGTGCTTTATTTTGTTAAATGGAAGGGCTATGACTCCAAGTACAAAAGCTGGACGTATAATGTAGATAGTTTAACCTGAATTCACGTGCCCATAAGCTAGAGTACTGACTGCTTAGTCGCAGACCAATCTTTTGTCGTCATAGGGATTGAAAGCCAAATTGTTGATGGTGACGGTTTTCAGTTCGTGCGCCTCCGAACGAATGTAAGACCCCAGAGTTCTCACGATGCTATTACTAAACAACACTTTTTTGTACGTTTCGTGTACCACTTCTGCTGTGTTCTTAATGCCTTTGCAAGCCATCTTGTTCTTCCCATCTGATTGTAAAACGCTGTAAAGCTTAGGCTTTAACCCTACAAACACAGAAATTGTGCAGCCCGCGCGCTCGTCTTTCATCTTTCCCAATACTTTTTTTGTTGACGTTGGAGTGGACTACTTTTGGGTAGTCGGATGTATCGAACAATGATGCATCCTATTCCATATCTTTGTAAACATCGTCCATTTCTATCGAATAGCACAAGCTATCCGTATCCGTGACTAGGAGTGTACATCTCTCCAGTCCATTCTTTTTCATAATGTGGTCGTAGTGAAATAGGTAGACTAATAACTTGGATAGTTCCAAGACGCAAAACCAAACTACGATGGGTTTGTCCAAGATGATGTTTGCGGGCGTCTTTGTAAAAATTACCAAATCCTCGCTTAAAGAAGTGAAACTCGTGGTGTGGGGATGAGACGCGTACTTGATGGCTTTCTGTTTCATCGTTGCTATGAAGACGTTGTTTCTCTTGCGCTTGTTCTCAATCGTCTTACCGAAAACGCTGTTATTCACCGGTTTGTAGAGGTTTTTGTCAAAATCGTTAGTAGCCGCTTGCCATTTCTTGCTTAAAACTGATTGCTCTGTATTTTTTCTTGAGGATCATGACGAGAGAAAGGTTGTAGTTCAAATATTCTATAGTACACCACGTACTTTTTGTTTGAGAAAAGGTTATTGGTTAACGTTAGGCCTTTGCTGTACGTTAACCGCAAGTCCTGGAGTGCAAGTCCTGGTTGAAAGGAGAAAGTATAGACTTAGAGATTTGCATGTGCTCGGGGGCTAACGGGAAATCATTGTGCGATGCATGAAGCATCTCCGGGTATTCCAAGTCTACTTCTAATATCAAACACGTATCACTCTTGACTCCGTAATTGTCGTGATTTATATATTTAAGCTGATCTTCCGACAAACGAGCAGACGATAACAGTGAAAACAACAAGGATGTAAACAGAGGAAGTTAGTAGTTAAGTATCGAAAATTCGCTAGACAGTGTGAGTGTCTTCTGTTGTGAAAGTGTGCGTTTTTCTGGTGACTTTTGTTCGTTTAGAACTGTAGAAATTGTTGAAATCCAAAAAGATGATGTAAGAATTTTTTTTATAAGGCTCGAAGGTAGATGGTATATAAGGGTTGTTGGCTTTCGAGTATCTTCTAGCTATAAACGAGACACCGCCTCTTACACCCTTTTCCACCATAAAATGCCTGTCAATGTTAGTGAAGAGACACAAGACACTCCCGTCCTCTTGAGCACCGCGTCCCAAGAAAGAGAGGGTGTAGAAATGTAATGGGATGGCTCCAATCCGTAACTAGCAAAACTCATCGCTCTGAAGTTTTCAAAGACATCGGTTAAAAGCCCGACATCCATCCAAAAATACAGGTCGTGATAATCTCCGAACGTTTTGCATTTGCCTAAATCCCAAATCTTCATCGCGTGTTGATAAGATTCGGAGCAGATCGCTCCTTTCAACAACGAGGCAAATGCGTACATGGGAGGTAAACACTTCTCCTCAAACACTTCCACATTTGTCAGGTATTCATAGGGAAACACATCTTTTTGCCGAAGGCCTAGTTTGAGTTTCACGGATTCACCTTCGAAAAGCTTTTCTGTAATGATAAAGCTATTTAAGTTCTAAGCTAAAGTTTCCAACAATGTCGTCACAAACGCTAGACTATCTATGAAAGTAAAACCTCCTAATTTCATGCTGCTGATTCTTTCCTTGTGTTTAGTGATGATCCTGACATTATGCAGAGCCTTCAAATCTTTAAAGAAATTCAAAGCCTTCACTACGAAATGACTATCGTATTTTCCGAAATTAAGCGTAACAACCGCTATGTTTTTGTTCATAGTGTAAGCGAAGTTACACTTGGTATGCATGGCACCTCTAAATTCACCGGTGATGCGGTCGTGGTCTCGTACTTTCGTAAACCCGTTTAACTTTTCTTGGGGAGGGGTAAATGCTTCTTGTTTGCAAAGATGGCACACCGCAGCTTCTTTGTACAATAACGACTACTTCATGGTTAAACGTTTCATCCGTTGCTTGTTGGAATCCACGTAAGCCACAATCTTTTTCTGCTCCTCGAATATAGACTCGAAGAAACCCTTCACACAGTCTACTTCTCTGTACAACTTTTTAGAAAACACCCCACCTAAGTGGTCTATAATCACATAGGCAAAACTGCAAGCTTGGTGTATGTGGTTAACTCTGGTATATGTATCGTTTCCATCGCAACTGTCAGCTGGATGCAGCACCGCTTCAAATCCACGAAGCTACGTACAACCTTTTAAGCTCGTTCTTGAAACTTTTAAACTGGATAAAATCATTGTCAGGCAACGAGGTCTTTTGATACAGAACTCCCTTACTAGATGGAAGGTGGTAGTTTCCATACCTGAAACGATTTCGAAAACCGTGTAGCCAATGTCTGCAAAAATAGTTCAAATTTCTGTTGGGGTTGAAACTCGCAATTAATTTGTGAAATCTTTTATCATTACGTAGTGTCCATCGAGAAGAAGCAAATCAACGTGATGATTTTTTTCAACTAAGGAACTCAGGCGATAAATGCAAGGCTCGTCATCCTCGAAACCAAAAGCAGATATCGAAATGTTGTTGGCTTTTTCGAACACCGCGATCTTGGATAAAGGAACTGGGTACTTATCCAACATACCAACAACTAACTCGTGCGCACGAGAAAGGTAATATTTCGTAACCCAATCATGTTCAGAAGATGGAACAGAGTGTTTAGCTAGCCAACATGGCCCCCAGAAAACATTTAACATCCTCACTACACAC
This sequence comes from Lithobius niger, assembly GCA_023313725.1. Taxonomy (NCBI): domain Eukaryota; kingdom Metazoa; phylum Arthropoda; class Chilopoda; order Lithobiomorpha; family Lithobiidae; genus Lithobius; species Lithobius niger. The sequence goes on from JAHWFP010133255.1 coordinate 98,399, forward strand.
GTTGACCAGTATATCGGGACCTAATTTAAGCTTGTTGGGAAGTGCTTTGTAACCCTTCCCCGCAAAAGGTCTATAAATTCCAATTCATAGTTCAGTGCTTGACAACCCACCCACTTCCTTCCACTGCAAACTGTCCAATACTATGTAGAATTTTGTTTGACATTTCTGAGAAATCCTCCTTGCTCCCCACTCTGGTTGTGAAATAAGCTTTAATAGTTTCCGTATTATCCGTCGCTTTTTCGAAGAGAATGCATAATCCAATTTGAGCTTTTATGTTAACCATAAGACGTCGATATTGTTCTAATAGATAACAATATTTGTCCTCGTACTGTTCCAACAAAATCAAGGGCTCATAGTGCATTTCATCCGACTTAATATCCCGCTTGAAAGTCAAGAAGCAGCTGCTGAAAGAATCGCATACGAGATTGAAACCTCCTAAATCCAAACTGAACGGCATCACCTTGAGTTCGGTATTTTTGGTCACCTCCGTCTTGTCTTTCAAATCGTGAATCATGTAGGACAAGGCCCAGTCGAATCTGGTATTCTCTATTATAGGTACGACTAGAGATCTGACATTGTTTACTATCAGGTCGAAATTTGAGGGATTTTGAGAAATTATTCTTTCCTTTAACCGGGGCTTGATTTAGGAAAAGACAATTTAAGTTTTTTTTTGAAGACTCTCCTATTTCCCTTCCACGTTGTTTTACAGCACCTCCACACTCGTGCCGTTTAAACGTGAGACTCTCCGAGTAAGTCTCCCCGCACGATTCACATGTTACGTTACATTTTCCTTCATGATGCCTTTCGTGCCTACGTGTATATCTGTTATCCCTGAACATCTTTTAGCAGTATTGACATAAAAAATCTCAATGTCAGACATTGGAAGCTCTCGTCTTTTTTCATTGTCAATCATCGTTGGTACTTTTTTTATCTTCCAATACTGAAACGGCCTCTTAGTTCATTGGATGAGACGAATGTGAAATCCTGGTGGGAACCGTAGCTTTTGCTAAATCGGGAAATTACTTCCAAAAACCTTCGCAGTAATACAGACCTCCCAACTTGATTTTTTCAGGCGTGATCATTTTTCCATCGCATTGGTCGTAGTGCGCCACTAATAGCTTTAATAAAGTGTTCTAACTAAAATCCATTATAGCCAGGAGATTTGTTTAATTCAAATGTGTAAGTTTATCATATATCTCAGGTACTGTAACTTTCAACACACACAGCGATTTACCCAGATAATTCCTAATCTTTCTATTTTCATGGTCATTCGTGTGTTTCTGTTTCTTCTTCATCAATTTGTATTTAGCTTTTAATTTGGGAACTTCTTTTGGAAAATGTTTTGCTAATTGTCCATGGTTTGTTTTATTTAAGTGTTTTTAAATTATTCTTTATTTTTGTATGTATATCGTCCGGTTATTTTTCACCAGTTAATGAATTTATTTTATTCCATTTTTTTAAGGGGAGGCTTGCACCCAAAATGTCGATTTTTTCGGAAAATTCAACATTTTTTTTGCATCAAATAATACCTTGATGTGTTAATTTTTTTCATTTTTCATAATTTAATCCACACTCCTTATTTTCCCAGTAGTGTATACGCTTTTCTGCAGTGGTGTATCTACTGCAAGGCTCAAATCTGGCCAAAATACTACAAACTGTACACGTTTAAATCTTCGCTTCTAATCATCGTTTTGTCCTAATTTTTATTTCCCCTGAAAAGTCGTTCTTTACTCCAAATGCAGCGATTAATTTCGTTTATGACCGGTAGATGGAGCCATGGGGATCGCTAAAATGAAATGCCACATGGGCTGCGTCTTTTATTGAATTGCCTCCCACCTCAGTAAATGCGAAACAGCGCTGCAATGCGGGGAGGCTGTCACGCAAGCAGGAGCAGCAAGATTTGAAACATTTCTCTTAGATTTGTATGAGCTGCTCGTTAGGCTGAACAAAATGGGTAAACCGAAGTTTCATACTGCCAATAAGTTTTATGGAAAGAAAACTAAGAAAAGGATGAAACAGGTGGCGAAATTAAAACTAATGAACTTGCAGAATAAGGCATTCCAATCATATGATGACAAGCCAAATTATACGCCAGCTGTAAGTAAGGTGTCGATGACAGCCAATGAGGAAAAAAAGGGATATTTTTCAAGTGTTATCATTCCTCCAAATCCTGGTGTAAAAATTGAAGAAATATGACATCCTGATTATGTGATTATTTTGACAACACGGTTACAGGAAATTGTCTGCAATTTGTCGTGCCCAACATGTCATGCAACAAATGTCCAAGTAAACCATAAGAGTGTAAAATTAGGTATCGTTGTGAAGACTGTTGTACACTGAGAAAATTGTGTTTATACAAATAGTGAGCTTACATCTCTCTAACATAGCAGGTGGATATGAGTATGACATAAATTACATGCTTGTTTCGTGTTTTATAGACATGGGCAGTGGTTATGCTGGGTTAGAGAAACATTGTTTGTTTACTGGTATGCCTAAAATACACGAAGGAACTTTTATTAGGTATGCCAAGGCTATCACTGATTTTATTTTGAAACAAAGTGCAAAAATGTATCGTGAGGTTTACGAAAACCTGAATCCAAGTAATGTTGGGCGGGAAGTTATTCAAATTGATGTTGCATTTGATGGTTCGTGGATGAAAAGGGGTTACACTTCTAAATTTGGTGATGCTATTGTGATAGAGCTGGATACAAGTCTTGTTTTGGACTACGTTCTGAAAAGCAAGTACTGTCAAACCTATGAAAACGTTTCTGCAGACTTGGGAAGAGAATCACCTAAATTTTTATGGTTTGAGGGTCATAAACCTTTGTGTGACATAAATTTTGAAGGCCCTTCGGGAAATATGGAGGCAGAAGCTGGTAAAATCATGTGGAGCAGATCCGTTGAAAAATGTAACATGCAGTACACCACAATGCTTATGATGGTGATTCACTATAAAAGGTTATTGTGAAAATGTTGCTATTGTGAAGGAGGAGTGTATCAATCACGTAAACAAAAGAGTAGGAACTGGCTTGCAAAATGTGAGATCCAGACTCAAGGCACAGAAAATAACTATAGGTGGTCGGGGTTACGGCTGTCTGACCGATATGGCAATCAAGAGACTAACTATATATTACAGCAGAGCTCTAAGAGACTCTCATAAGACAGTCAAAGACATGAGAAATGCAATTATGGCCACATTTTTCCACTGTATATCAACGGATGTAAAGCCTATATATAAACTGTGTCCACAAGGAGAGTCATCGCGATGTTTCTACAGTGCAGCACTTGCCAGAAATGAAGTTCCGGCCAGTCATAAGGAAAAGCTTAGTACTCCGCTTGATTCGTCGATTGCAATCAAACTTCTCTTTCCAATATATGAAAGACAGACAGATGCGAGTCTCCTAAACCATTGCTTGAAAGGCAGAACACAGAATGGGAACGAGTCTCTACATTTTATAATTTGGTATAACACCCAAAGACATCGTTTCTTAGCCTGTAACGTGTAGAAGGTTGCACTGCAATGGCTATTGCAGAATATAACAAAGGGGCAAGTGCAAAACTGTCTATTCTGGGTGGTAATAGAGTTGTTGTTGGCTCTGTGAGCAGTACCATTGCAGATGCAATTGATGCAAGACGAGTGGAAAAGGGTAAACGGAAACAACAACAGCAAACAAACCAACTGACTGTCAAGCACAACTTGGCAAATGCAGCTGCAAATGCAAAAATTGCAGCAGAGCAAGTGAAAACGTACAAATCTGGTCCATTTTAACTCCTAACAAGGTAATTTAAGTAGTGGTAAAATACGATATTCGGTTACGCATATATACCCCCACTTCTGGTCACGTGATAAAAGTGGGGGTAATGATGCACTTCTGATCATCTGTTGAAAAGTGGGGTTCCATTTATCGTCAATCTGGAGGACGGTGGAAAAGTGCATTTTACTGTCTGTTTTCTGGCTTTCGTCGACTGGAGGATGGTAAGAAAGTACTTTTTGCTTCCTCGTATGATGTCATTTCCGGTCACGTGATCAAAGTGGGGGTAATGATGCACTTCAGATCACATGATGAAAAGTGGGGGTGTCTCTTCCATTTTTTTCGTCAATCTTGAGGAGGGTGGAAAAGTGCTTTTTACTATCTGTTTTCTGGCTTTCGTCAATCTGAAGAAGGGTGGGAAAGTACTTTTTGCTTCCTCCTATGATGTCACTTCTGCTCATGTGATCAGTGTGGGGTAATGATGCACTTCAGATCACATGATGAAAAGTGGGGTCGTCACTTCCAGGTTTTTCTCAATCTGCAGGAAGGTGACCTTTTTTCGTTTTTTTTGTTATTTTGGAGAGGATGCCTTTTTCTACCTTTTTTAGGTCATAAACATACATATTCCCAGTCACGAGATCAAAATGGGCGTGTCACTTCCCGTGGGTAACGAAAAGTGGGGGTCCGGTTTTTCATCGATCTGAAGGATGGTAGGAAAGTGCCATTTACTACCCTATGTTCGTTTTCATCGATCTGGAGGATAGTGGGAAAGTGTCTCTTGGTAATTTTCTTCATTTTTATCGATCTGGAGGATGGTGGGAAAGTGTCTTTCAGTACCTTTTTCATTATTAAAAATAAATAACAAAAAAAGAAAAGGCATGGATTCCAGTTCAATAATTTTAACGGGAATAGGTGGCGAACTGAGCTGTAATTTAAAAACGCCCATATACCTAGAACCTAAAAATGAGTATGAAATGGCGCTCCTCTCCTTGGATACGTACTACAGTATTTTCAACGTTCACGCTGACAATAACGAATTTTTGTACACCATCGATGGTGGAGCGAATTGGATCGAGGTGCGAGTCGTTCCCGGCGCTTACGAAATTTCGGACTTGAATAATTTCGGACAAACAGACAAGATGGTCGACCCCATGCAAACCGGAGTAAGTGCCGCAATTTTGGCCCGGAACAAAAAATGACGCCATTTTTCTAAGATTTTCCCAGGTTTCAGTTTCAATTTCCGAAATTATTTAAAATGCCCATAACTCGGTAACCGTTGGTCCTAGAGCAAAACGGAGAGAAACTTGGCCCCCATGCATGACACCCTGCCCGCCCTTGGCCTCACCTATCAGTTGGCCCGGTCAAAAATTATTTTGGCTACCGAAAAAAAAAATTGGCACAGTTCCAAAATCCGAAATATGCCCGCAACTCGGGAACCGTCGGTCCTAGAGCGAAACCGTTCAGGATTTGACTTCCTTGAGCCGTGCCCTAGCCCACCGCGGAAATCGGGTACCTCGAATTTCGGCCCACCCTGATATCTTGAGAAATGTTGATCTTTGAGCAAAACGGTTCGGGATGTGGGTTCCCCAGGCTGAACCCTATGCGTGATCCTCTCTACAAAAAAGAAAAAAAGACACTTTCCCACCATTCTCCACATCAACAAAAACGAAAAAAGGTAACAAAATGCACCCTCCCCCACATTGATGAAAACCGGAAGTGACGTCCCAACTTTCATCACATGACCGGAAGTGATGTCATTACCCCCATTTTGATCACATGATCACAATATCATCATAGAAGATAGCAAAAGCATTGATGAAGAATGAAAAAAGGTAGCAAAAGGCACTCTCCCATCCTCCTCCAGATTGACAAAAAATCCAGAACTGACGCCCCCACTTTTCATCATGTGATCTGAAGTGCTTCAATACCCCCACTTTGATCACGTGACCGGAAGTGACATCATAGGAGGAAGCAAAATGTACTTTCCCACCGTCCTCCATATCGACGAAAGCCAGAAAACAGATAGTAAAATGCACTTTTCCACCGTCCTCCAGATTGACGATAAATGGAACCCCACTTTTCAACAGATGATCAGAAGTGCATCATTACCCCCACTTTTATCACGAGACCGGAAGTGGGGTATATATGTGTAACCGAATATCGTATTTTACCTCTACTAATGTAACAGTTTTGAATCCTATAATAGACTAATACTTATTGAATAGCTTGCAGAAACTTTTATGATTTTCTTGGCCAATTTTCTCGGGTTTTAGTTTTTTCCAGTCCGCAATCACTACACTCTGTTCTATTACTTTAGTTTTTCGTGTACGGCTTTAATTTTTTTCCAGGTTACTCTTTAAACTATGGAGAATGCATTTACGAGACTAAAATTTAGGTAAAGCACCGACAAAAAAATTTTTTTAAATGTATAACTTATGCTTACCCTAAATTTTCAGTACTGAAAATGTTGATTTAAATTTTTTTTTTAAATATTATTTTTTTTAAATGTAGGCTTCATAATTGCACTCAATAGGGTTCACAACTTTACTTAAAATTAACAAAAATGTGTCAAGTACAATTTTCACATTGGGGCACATTTTATTTAAAAAACCTTAAAATACTGATTTCCAGGGATTTTAACCTAGAAAGTCGAATGCTTGTGTAAGAGTGTTTTATAATATGCACAACATGTGTGCAAAGTTTCGTAAAGACGGGACAAATATTAAAGAATTTTTTTGGGTGCAAGCCGTCCCTTATTATCATTACCTTTTTTTACAAAATCTCTGTAAAATTTATTTTTATCATTATGTACATTTTGTTACTTATGTCTGAAGGAGTAGATGTACAAATCTACAAAGAAACAAACATATCGTATGTTTTGAATGATATAGAGGGGGACCAAAATTATGTACCCATTGTTGAGCTCAGACATTAGCTAATGGAGGTGGTGTATTGCAAAATAAGAACAGTTAGCATTAGAATGGAAAACCTAATATAGTTTGTTTGGACTGCACCAACTCCCATAACTAACGTCTCATTCTAGAAAGTGAATTGTTACAAGTGTTGGCATTGTTGCTTTCCAACAAATTAAAGCTCAACAATGGGCTCATAATTTTGGTTCACTCTGCAGATGATCTGCGGGCATGTGAAGGAATGCAACGAATGAACTGGAAGCAACATTTGCAGTTATTTGCATCGAAATAATAAGTATATCGATTTTGTGTTGCTCTGTGGATCAAAGAAATTACACGAAGCATGTCGCAAATCTTGTTTACTTGCATGATTGCTGGGCCAAATGGCCAATCTTAGTCTTGTGTGTCTAATCGTACATAGGTGGACATTATCTATGCCTTATAATTTCCTTTCCAGTTCCTGATTCTAGAATCTTCCATTTCCCATAATACCCTTGCTATTTCTCGCGGTTGTCAGGGGTTACCAAAACGTATTTAAGCAAGGGAGCCAGCATGGAAAATCAGAAAGCCTTCGGGCCAGCCAACTGGCTGGTTCTCTTCAACCTTTGCTGGGTCTCCTAGTTAGGGGTATTTTTGGCTGTTAGGCCTCTAGTAGTCCCAATTTTGGTTAGGCTATTTTCCCCCAAACTAAAGTAAGCCTTTTTATTAAGCCTCTTAACCCTAACTTAACCCCAAAGTTCCCCAGCTTCCCTTAGATGAATTTGTTAAGTCTAATTTTGTTTTAGTTCTCCCAAACTAGTTTTGTTTTAATTTGTTATTTTTCGTCAAAGCATGAATCGAGGCCTATAGAGTGAGGGAACACAAACTATAATGCTAGTTTGATTTTTAATTTTGTGATAATAAAGACAAGACAACATTTTGTTAATTTATTTATTTAATTTATTTATTTAATTTATTTATTTATTTATTTATTTTGTTATTTATTTATTTAATTCTTTCATGTTTCACTCTCAGTTTGTTGATAGAAGCCATAAATTGCAACCAAGTTTTCCAGCTTTTCACCATCCGATTTTTCAGATTTGTCGGTTGTATTTTAGGGATATTAAAATTACCTATAATGATAATATTTGTGTTCTCCAATATTCTTAAGAATAGAAAATCCTTTAACAACATGATAAAAGAGGTTGTTCTGGTACACAACTATTATATTAAAATCAACCAGATGATATTTAAATTTTAATTCAATAGCATCATAAATATCCGTTTTGTATGCTTGCATGTAGATGTCAGTGAACTATTTTTTTCGTTTATATTAAAATCTCTCTTCTTTTGGCATCGGCTTTGCATATACACTCCTAGCAGAGTCGCTCGCTTTGCTCGCTCATACACTTCATCTCACTACGCTCAAGGAGCTTTCATGCTGCAACTCTTGTTCTGCTGACAGACATTCCACGTCTAAAACGATCAAGCAAAAATGGTCAGAGTGCAGTAAGCCTTTTTTGTAAGGCTTCGCTGCATAGTCAAATGATAACCATAAATAATTCCGACAGTTTGGCCATCCGAGAGCTATGTGCACGTCGATCCATGCTTCCAGTAATTTCTTTGATTCCAGGAGCATCACAAAATCATGTGCTGAATATTTCAACGCAAACTATTTGTAATTATTGCTCACAGTTCGTCCGTCACATTCAAAGCGTACCTGCATTTCGTCTATATCATTCACAACATAAGATTTGTTTGTTAGCACATTTGTACGTTTTTTCATCCAGCAGTAATCCCCTATGAAGGTGAGAGATGAAAGACTGAGTAAGAGCAAAGCGAGAGCACATTGAAAAGGTTTAATTTATGTGGAAATTGCTCGCCCTGCTCGCTCAATCAACGCTCCACCGTGCTTCAGAAACACGAATGTTTGGCACCCTTTTAAAACCAGGTTTCCATGCATCAAGTCAGTTATATTATAATTTTAATATCTATATGTGTTGCGTTGCAAAATACGCCGTCATCCATTTAGGTTATTTTTGCGTCCAAATCTTCTCAGTGCGTAACTAATAGCTTCAAGGTGATCCATGATTCATGTAATTTCTGTGTACTGATTATTGTACTGATTATTTCGATGTTTTGATTATTTAGACGCAAACTAATTGCAAGTGTTGGTCACAGTTCGTTCGTTTCATTCCTCAGCTACATCTACATTTCACCTACATCATTCCAAACATACAATTTGTTTGTTTGCACGTTTGCACTCCTCCAGAAGTAATCTCCTACGAAGGTAAGAGACGAAGGATTGATAGAGCTAAACGAAACACACATTGACAAGGTTTAGTTTACATGGAAATTTCTTGCTATGCTCGCTCAATCCACGTGCCCCCATGCTTCAGAAAAACGAAAGTTTGACACCCTTTTAAAACCACGTCTACCAGGTCTGATTTTTCCATGCATTGAGTCAGTTACAAAACCAATTTTGAGATCTATATCATTGTGGTATGTTGCAAAATACGTCGTCCCTTTCGGCATTTTTCTGTGCATCCTTTTCGAAATTAATAGCTTCACGATTTGTTTGTCACGAATTTTAACCCGTGCATAAACAAACTATGACGTCATGAACAACGTTACGTTTTCAGGTTCTTTCGCTTATTTGAGCATCATAATATCAAGTTACAGTGATAAAAACAGGCCTAAACTGAGCGCAATTTAATTATCTTTTGTTTGGTCCTACTCCCATGTATGTAGGTGCTTTGATTCCAGAGGAATAGAGGTACAAACAAACAAACACACATGCACATCATACGTCCTTAATGATGTAGATTTTCATAATTTTACAAGTAAAGGGCCGTTTCACTGTCTTTTAGAAATGTTTTGGTTAAAGCTATAATGTCCCATTCCCTACCTGATTTTTTTAACTCCACTAAAATAAATTCAAATTTTGTTCAACAAAGTCTGTTTTTCAATTAAAGTGCATTCTTGTCCAATACTTGAAAATAATTTTATATCTGGTTGCAATAGCTGTTTCCTGGCTCGAAATCCATTTAGACTTTGTTTGCCTGACTATTACTAGTTGTAATTGCACCTATTCTTTTCAGCTCTTCATCACACTTGTGCTACCGAGTATTCTTTACCAAGTTATATTTTCCATTTTTAAACCATAATGTGTTTAAACACTACTTTCAGTTGTTGCTTGTTTTTCATGTTCGATTTTTATATAATGGCATTAATGTTCGTCTAAATATATCTTCCTTTTGTTCCCATTTTGGGAAATGTCGTCCATCGGTATGTATCTTTTTTCCATTACAGCCATTCGTCTTTGTAGTTTCTACTTTAAAACTGTATTACGATTGTGTCTGGATTGTTCTTGTTTTTCGTAGTTACTCAATGTGGTCTATCAATTAGGTCGTCAAGAAATAAAAATGTGTTAGTTGCAGTCCATTGAAGATCCTGTAAATAGTATCTTTTAGATCTTCTTCCTTTATCATATAAACATCATGAATTTCTATAGTTGTGTTTCGATTATAATGATCCATTTCACTGTAGTTTTGTTGCATCTTGTTTGCAGTACTTTTGATTTCAGAAGTCTCTGATTTTATTATGTTGCCTTTTGTCATTTAAGTCTTTTCAGTATGGAAGGACTTCAACCTTGGGCTTCAAAGGTTGTGGATTCAATTCTCCACTCAGGCAGTCTGACATTTAAATCCAAAAGCAATGTAACTAGGTTTCCATCCGTATTTATTAAACATTTATCGATCCCATTTTGCTTTTGGTCCTGTTTGCTTTTGATAAGTCATCTATCCTAGATTCAATTTCCTGCAGTCTTTTGTTTATTCTGGGGTTTTACTTCCTCTTTTCAATGATTTCAGATTTCAGGGCTTTGTACTGTTTTCCCATAAAATTTATGCCATGAAGGATGTTCTAAATCGGTTTTTAATCCTTATTATTGCAGTTTCATTTGTGATATCTTCAGAAGTTGCTGCTTCATTTTCGTTCTTTGTTTTTTGATTCTTCAACATTTCGATGATTGATTTAACTTCATCTTCGCTTGATTAAGATGTATTTTACTGTTTTCGACGTCTTTTGCAGTGCCACTCCTTTTTTTTCCCATTGCTCTGATTGTTGTATTGGCCAGTTCTTAGCATTCAAAGTGATATTTTCCGATAAAGTGAAAACATGTTAGAAAGTTGCCTTCATTTTTAATTGGGTTCTCACATTTTTGGCATCATGCTATGTCCTCACTTTTGAGGGACCTTAGATGAAAGACGTGATGTAACAAGCGATTAGCTCTGAAGAGTTGTCTCTGACAAAGTTGCTTGCGAAATATCGTGCTTGACAAATATGACATCACATGTGGGTAGCCAGCCAAACAAAACGTTATGTTGGGCCTTCGGGCATTTCAGATTTTCAATGTTCCAAATAGTTGCTTTGCTCAAATTTCTCAGAAATGTTCTCGACTTTCCATTCATGGTTTCTTGAGCAATCCTTATCCATTGGTGTTGTAAATGGTTGTTTCAGATAAAAAAAAATTACGTTCGTTAAGAGTTGAGAGAACCTTCAACATTTGCCTCGCCCGTGACGAAAAATAATACTAATAACTTCAAAACTATCGTAGATAGTTTGTATGAATAAGATTAAATCATCATGTTCAGGGTTACATATTGTTGCTGTATCACAACATACTGCCTATTACACAACCTTTTGCCATTGCTATTATGATTGTCTTTTCAAATTTAAATAATTTATTTATAATCTTACACTGTCAATTTCCCATTTTTAATTTTGTATTGCTAATAAATATTCACGCAGTGGCTTTTTGAGTTCATTTAGATTATTGTATTCAAGTAAATGTCTTTCTAATTTATTAAATCATTAATAATAACAATAAAATTTTTTACAATACAATTGTACAATAAATAATTTTATGCTCGAAGCTGTTCAAATACAGCTTGCATGAGCTTCACAATACATCATATTTATTACAATTTTCTTATTCAACATGTCATTCCTAACCTCACTTACAGCAAGAATTTATAGGGTTTGGGAGGAGAATTTGTAACTCTAAAAAGTCCCTATTGAAACATGTTAGATTCGTCCCTATTAGTTCTTTTAGAGTTTTCAGAGGGCGCCACGTGTTCGAAATGGTAATTTTTGCTCATTTTTCAGCCCAAATCTAAAGTAAACTAAATTATAACTAAGCTAGGGTAAATAATAATTAAATACAAGCTAATTATGGTTGGTTTCGTTTAATTTTAGGTTAAAAAAAGTGAGTAGAAATTCCGACATAAAACATATGGCGCCCTCTATAAACTAAGACTGAACTACTACGAAATAATCCAAGACGTTTCAGAATGGGTCTCAGGGACAAATTCTCCTCCCCCAACCCTATAAATTCATGCTTACAGTAATATATATTTACAACGTTATTCAAAAAGCTAATCTTATTTCTATTCTATCATTACACAGGTTTTACAAGTTCACTGAAACATTGATTTCAGAACTAATATTTTTAAGTTCATCTTTAAGTCTTTTATTGTACTATAAGTCGCAAGTTTAACTAGCATTTTCTTAAAAATGTCAGGTATGTACCATTTTTTATTTATTTTTCCGTATACGTTGTTCCATCTTGGCAACATGTATTTTGATGCAATTAATTGTAATCCATTAATCTATGTTCATTTTCATTTTTGTATATATTTGAAAAATAATATTTTGGTAATTATTATACAGGGTGTTTCAGAATAAAACCGACAAACTTCCAGGGCATACTCAGGAGGTAAAGACAAGTCAAAAAGTTCTATATAAGACCTATCCAAAAATGCTTGGTTACTGAGATATTGCCCTATTTGACCCAATTCCTTTATGATCGAGTGTTTAGGTCATGGTTTAGTGGAAGCGGTGGAAGCCTGTATCAAACTGCCTTGCAAGGCGCACGCCGTACTGTGGGCTCATACTAAACAAACTCGGATACAGCAAGTTGCTTCTACCAGTGGAAAAACTTCGTGATAATAAATTACGTTCGAAACTGCAATATCGTCTAATCTTGCCAAGACAGGAGCAACTTGCCTAGATATCGGTATGTTGACACATTTTGCCATGAAGTGGACCTGGCTTGTTTTCAAGGCCTCTCTCTACCAAGTAGCTGTTAACGTTTACCTAATGAAATACATTAGAAGTAATGCTATATTTTAATTAAGAAAGCAAAAGAATGTGGCAGAAGTTCCATTTTATCATTCCCAAGAAAACCTGTTTTATTTTTCTGAAACTGGGCAGCCGAAGTATGTTCATTGTTCCCGACGTTTTAAAAAAAAGAAGCATTCGTTAACCAGCTGAAAGCCATAAGGGGAGAATGTAACTGGTCTGTTCCAACTGATGATCATGGAAGGTTGGGAAGGGGGGGGGGGGGCGGATTTAACGAGCGTTGTAAATGTTCCAAGAAGATTCAGGAAGCTCAAACTTTTTAAGACATTGAAATACCTGATCTGACCTTGGAAAGTATGTCTTTTGATAATGTTAACCATCGTTCTTAAGCACTTTTTATAAAAATTACTGTACGTTGTAACTACGGCTGTAAATTTGGCAGTTGCCTTGCCCAATATAGACTATAAAGCCGAGCCAGTTGGTAACCCCCCCCCCCC
>JAHWFP010133255.1:116662-152226 GCA_023313725.1 Lithobius niger
AAAGTCTAGTGGATACGATGGATTCCTTATGGACCATTTTGTCAAAACAAAAGAAAATTCTGCTATCTTTCTCCAAAAACTTATAAATGTTATTCTTGATTCTGAGACTTGGCCTGACAAACTAAAAAAACAAATCCTTAGACCAGTGTATAAAAAGGGAACCTGTGCTGATCACACCAACTACCGCCCAATTGCTTTACTGCCTTCAATTAATAAGATTTTTTACCAATAAAATCGAAAACTTTTTTCTTAAATACAAACTTTTTAACATCAGGCAATTTGGCTTCCAAAAAGGTAAGGGGACCACGGACGCGCTCCTTTACATTAACAACCACATTTGTCGTGCTCTAAATGAGGGCAAATTCGTCAGTGCTATCCTCATTGATCTTCAGAAAGCCTTTGATACGCTAAATTTTGACATTCTAAAGACAAAACTTAGCAAATACGGAATCCATGGAAAAATACAAAACATTCTTTTGAGCTACCTTACTGACAGAACTTCTAGTGTGAAAATTGACGATTGTCTCAGTGAATGGACAGAGATTAAATATGGTGTCCCTCAGGGTTCGATTCTGGGCCCTATCCTCTTTCTGATTTACCTAAACGATATAAATGATTTCAATTGGAACACTTATCTTACTCTCTTTGCTGATGACATCTTCCTACTGTCTATAAATGTAGACAAAGAAACAATGATTTGTAATCTGCAAACCGATTTCAACTTAATTAACGAATATCTTTTTGAAAATGAACTTTATATTAATGCAGATAAAACATGTGTTCTTCCCTTTTCTACTTCACATATGACTTTAGAAAATTTTGACATTAAATTGCACCACCCTAACTGCAATTTTACTGAAATTAGTAGGACCTGTACCTGCCTAAGCCTAAATATTGTTAAACAAGCTAAATACCTTGGTATTGTGATTGACAGAAACTGGAAATTTTATGACCACATCAATAACTTAATCACCAAGGTCAGGCAGTTCCTTCCAGGTCTTTATAAAATCAGGAATATTTTGGATGAACATAACAAAAGACTTATTTACAATACCTGCATACTTTCTCTTGTCAGATACGCATGCCCTATTTTTGCTTATACTTCTTCTGGATACATTGCCCGTCTTCAAAAAATACTAAATAAAACTTGTAAGATTCTTTTCAGAGATGTTAACTATACACAAAAAACATCAGATCTTCTTCAAGAGAAATCACTGATGACCTTTAGGCAAATTTCAGATTTTACAGTAATTACACAAAATTACTTTAACAAAGATTACAACATACCTGTGAAGAGAGCGATCAGGAACAATAATAATTGGCTGACCGTACCTTCCTTCAGGAACTCTTATGGAACGAGAACCATGAACTTCATTACACCCTCTTTACTAAATAAACTCCCCATAAACTTACGCGAAATTAGGAATAAATTTCGATTGAAAAAAGAATTAAAAATGTGGATGTTTTTAAAGAAATAAAGCTCCTGTTTTAACCTATGATTCTATTTACGATAGCATCTTTTTTTTTTTTTTACTACGCTTTGCATTGTACTTTTTATAACAATTGACACCTGTTATCCTTATATAAAAACTTGAAAATGTATTTTAAACAACACATCTGTTACCTATATTCTATAATTATTTTTTTTGTTAAATGGCACATACAGTCTGCGGACTCGGGCCTTAAGATGTAAACCTTACGAATAAATTATTATTATTATGATTAATACATTACTGTCGCAAGCAATTTTTTTTAATTTTAAGAACTGTCCTCAAAATTATTTTTGTTCTGCAAAACGTCTATGTTAATGGCTACAATTACAATTTATTGTGTCCAATTGGTGTTATTACATTTGAGAAAATCTTTTAACTTTTAATGAATTCTTTTTTCTTGTGTTTGGCTTCCTATAAACAGCTGTAATACTAATAATTTATTTCATATTTTTAATTATATTTTGAATGGCATTATTATCATCTAAATTAATTTCTGTGGTAGTCATTTGTAGCCTATTTCTCACAAAAACCATAATTACTCCCTATCGTTTTGTTTTCCATCGTTAAAGTATCTCGTGTATTCCCATTCAGTTATTGCCATACAAATTAATTTCTTCTTTTTTATATTTATCTCTGTTAAAACTATAACATCCCATTTTACCTGTATGTTTTGTAGTTTTTCTTTTAAGATATCCCATTTTTTTTAAAACTTCTAATAGTTACACGCATTATCTTAAAAATACAACCATTTCCAACATCATCTCAATCTTTCCAGAAATTTCTTCACTATATTCAAAAAAATGATTTATAATTTATGTTGCAATCTGGTTATTTTGAAGATCCTCTTCTCAACCTAAAATAAGCACTTCCCTTTCATGTTCATTCTTTGCCATCATTATTTTACCATTTTGTAACCGCACATATTTAATGTCATTGTCTCTTGAAAAATTTTGAGCTTTCCAAAATAGGCTTTGTAATGTGGCATTACATTTTCATTTATGTAGACTTTTCTCCTATATACGTTTCTATACATGTAGTTATTTGTCACTACTTTTTTCTTTTGCTGCAACCACGAATATCTGCAGGCTCTGTGTTTATATTGAAAATTTTGTAATCAAGTTGCCGTATTTTTCCTTGTGTTTATTTGTTATTCCGTGAGCTGCATCCAATTGTGAAAGTTTAAAACCCCGTACATTTAAATTGTCTGATAATCTCTGTTCTATGTGCTGTATCTTCGTCTGGCAGCCACTCTAACTGGTTTATTTCCAGATTCCTATTTCACTCGTATTGTTCTTTTTTTGTGAAGTACATTATTTCTTACTTCTCTATTTTCTAATACTTGTAATCTGTCTTCGAATTTGTTCACTGAACTTTCAATAACAATTTCTAGTGCTTTATTTTCCATAATCAGTTTGTAAACCATTTCTTCCATCCTTATCATTCTTGCTTTCATATCTTTTTTGCTGTTATATCTTGCTCGCTTATCTCTGCTCCCTTCTTCTTCTGTATGTCATCTTGTTTATCGTCAATTTTTTCATCCTCTCCCGTTTTGCTTCCTCCTTCTGATGCTTCCTCTGAATACGTTCTTGCTTTTCTACATGTCGTACACTTTCTTTCTTCTCATTTCATTTCTCCCATTGTTTTCCATGTTTTATTTTAAACTTTCACGCATTCATAATGATATTTCGAATTGAATGCATCACATTTGACACTATCTCCATGGTTTCCAACTTTATTCTCACATTCCCTGTACTTAGACATCTCTTTGTTTACGAAGTTTGATTTTGGTTTAATAAGTTTAAAAAGTTTTGTTCTGGGGTATCACTTTTAGTCTTCTGTACAGCCATACTGGCTGAGAAGACATCTGCAACGACTTTGTCCATCCGCCTGTCTGTCCGTCCGTCCATCCGTCCATCCGTCGCTTTTACAAATTCGCAAGGGTTACCAGATAGAGACGACTACTGTTTACAACATTAGATTCAGTGCTAGAAGTTAGTTGGTTAAAAAACATGACAAATAAAAAATCGTTACTTCCTTATAGCTGATAAGCTTCTTCGACGTAACTAAATGAAATAATAACACGTGATGGTCGAATGGTCGAATTGGAATGCTTAGGATAACATGCAGCCATAAAAACAAAGGATTTTAACTTCGTTTAAAATAGTCTCGTCGCTTGTTGCATGAATGAATAGGCTTGCCGCTGAACCAAATTCTCCATTAGGCCTATCTGCTACCTACGAAATTACAAAGGAGCAGTTAATAAAATTAGGAATAAAAACTAAATATTAGGCCTAAAATCACGTTACCAAGCCAAGGTCAAGTTGCTACAAGTCGCTGCTGGCACATTATGACATCTTTCTATTGCATCACTTCCTTACTACCACTGATTTATACAGACTATGTTGCGCATTATGTTGCAACACTAGCTGTGTGCCCAGAGGCGCACCATGTTGCAGGCTTACAGTACAATCCAAATCTTTTTTAGCCTCTACTTACGAAATTAAAACTACAGGTAAAAATTAGGCCTAAAAGCTAACAATTACGCCTATATTGTTAAATAGGCCTAAAAGCTTAGACATTTTTAACCGCAAATTGTGATGGCTACTGCTTTTAGATTATATAATAGAGATCACTGTTGCAGTGCGTGGTAGAGATGTGCACCTCAACATTGGAAGTACCAGCACTGTACAGATGAACAGATGTGACTACGTAGTTGCTGTATCAGCTTGTCTGAACTATAATTGCACGTTTGTTCCAGTTTGACACTTTTTAGTTTCTGAATGCATATCTGAACATGCTGATTTTTCTTATGTCAACAGATTGCACAATCAATTTTTAATCATCTTACTTCAATTGTTTTCTCAGTTTTTGCTAAATTTAATAGCTTCTTACTCACAAATTTTCTGTACAGGATCACTGTGTTCTTATACTCAGCTCCTCAGCTCACATCAAAATATGTCGAGTTCTACCAATTCCATACCTTATTATTCTTCACATTTTCCCCAGCGATTTCACTTAGTCAAGCCAGGGTAACCATGTTGAATGTGGAATAACAATATATTATATATTTTTTAAATTTATTGTGTCAAATTAGCACCACATGAACTACATTGTACTAGTTGTATATGTGATGCAAACAAATTAAGATTACATGGCGTGTTTTGAAGAAAAAGAAGCTTATCACAATACAAGTATAGTATAATTAGGACAATAAGAAAAAAACGAGCTTAATGAAAACAAGTTATGAAAAACATATTACTAAGTGTCAGTCTGTACAAATCAGTAATGGAAATTAAAGGTTATTGCATAATCATCCAATCTTTTAATTGTTTTTTTTAACGTATAATATTTTTTCAATAAAAAATAAATTGTGGGGTAGAGAGTTATATATAAATGGCAAAGTGTAATTAATGTTTCATTTTTCGTAAGTGTTCCTAAGTAGTGGCAGTTTTAATAATAATAAGAATAAGAATAATATAGATAATAATAATAATAATAATAATAATAATAATAATAATAATAGTAATAATAATGCTTTATTAAAGTACAGGTGCACGTATGTCACAGGCACTGGCACGAAGTCCTTACAGACTTGTTTGTGCAAGCAATTAATATGTAATCATTTTTTTTTAATATATCTACTATTATATCAAGTAACTATTAGCATTAATTAAACATTTGGTATTTTGTTCACTTGTCTATTACACTTATACATTTTTATTTTTTATATGCACATAAATATTTACAATTAAGTCTATAAGTTATCAACATTAATTAAACAACATGGTATATATCTTCACATGTCAATAATATACATATATTATATGGATCTCTTTCGTCTCCTTATTTTTATTGATTATTTATTAGCCATTTTTTGATCTTGTGTTTCATTTTACTATAATTTTGTATGTGTCTTACATCCGTTGGGATTTTGTTGGCATTTAGGAGTAGGGGCAATTTACGATATAGCACAGACCCACATCCCCCAACCGGAAGTCACGTGACCGGAAGTGGCGTCATCCAAGATGACGGCACCCATGTAGACCGGAAGTGACGTCATCCAAAATGGCGGCACCCATGTCCAAGATGGCGGCGCCCATGCGTACCAGAAGTGGCCCGTTTTCATCAATCTAGAGGAGGGGGAAAGCTATTTTTCTAAGATGGCGGCGCCCATGTGGACCGGAAAGATGTGGACCGGAAAGTGTGGCCAAATCCAAGATGGCGGCGCCCATGCACACCGGAAGTAGCCCGTTTTCATCAATCTAGAGGAGGGAGGAAAGCTATTTTTCTAAGATGGCGACGCCCATGTGAACCGGAACTACCCTTTTCATCAATCTGGAGGAGATGGTAAGCTATTTTTCAAAGATGGCGGCGCCCGTACGAACCGGAAGTGATGTTACAGCCAAGATGGCGGCGTCCATGCAAAACGGCATTTTCCAAGATGAAGGCACCCTCCCATACCGGAAGTGATGTTATAGCCAAGATGACGGCGTCCACGCAAAGCGGAAGTACCACTAATGAACTTTCGCGTATTGAGCTTGATAAAAGTACCGGTTGCCAAACCACCGCGGAGGTAGGTACACGGCTCGTTTTTGGATTTTGCATGCGGTTCCCCAGTAGGACTCTACTAGACCTAAGTCCACATGGGCGGGTTTTTTTTTATTTACATGTGGTTTCCCTTCCTCAGAAGACCTAGCTCCACATGGTGCTCAAGCTCATTAAATTCTGCTCCGCGCTCTTCTTTTCTTTTTTTCTTTTCGTCCTCCGTCTCATTTTGTAGACGTTTCCTTTTAGCTGCAGCCTTTTTTGCTAATCTCTCGTTTCTTTGTGCCTCGGTTTCTTGAGCTCGAGCTTTGCTCATAGAAGCAGCTTTTTTCTTCAATCTCTCTTTTCTCTGAGCTTCAGTTTCTCCGGCTCGAGCTTTGCTCTTATGAGCGGCATCTTTCTCCAATCTTTCTGTTTTCAGATCCGGGCATAACGAAGCCCGTCATTCCCGTTCCGACTCTCTTTTTGCCATTTTGCGCTTCTCCTCCCACGCGGAAGGATCCTTCAATCTCCTCCGCCGATTCTCCAGAAAAGAGAGTCTCCGAGCCGCTTTCTCTTTCTCTTCCAACTTTTTCTCCTCGTTCACGTTTTCCTCTTCCCGCACATTGAGCGCTAAACTCTCCTTTTCCTCTCCCTCCTCGTCGCTCATTACGTCGACGTCCGAGTCGAAATCGTCCTCATACTCTTTCCACGTGCCCGAGTCGTTGTGGCCGATAGATAGAGTGTCTTCGCCATTTTTCAAGATGAACCTCTTGTCGTCGTACGGGGAGAGGAGGGATTTAGAAACTCGCACCGTACTCAACTCGTGTCCGACGCTGGAGATTTTTGCCCAAGTACCTTTTTGCGCCGGTGCCGTCGATTTTAATGCGGATTTGTAATCGTCGAAGGACAGGTGCTTCTTGACGAACGGTCTCTTTTTTCCAGGTTTTGATCGCATACATTTTAGCTCGCAGTCCGACGAACTCTTGGATGGGTACGCCGCCCATCTCGTCTTTCATCTTTCCCAGGACCTGCTTGTTCGACACTGAGAAAAGAGGGTGTTCTGGGGGTAGTTCTCGTATCGAAACGTTCTCAGTTCTGGAGCATGTCCTCGAACACGTCATCAGTTTCGATACGGTAGCAAAGGCTGTCCGTGTCGGTGAAGAGGAGGTTAGCTCGGTCTCCGTACTTTGGCTGAATAAACTCGTAATGAAACTCGTACATCGCGAGTTTAGACAGTTCCAAAATAGAGAATCCCAAGTAAGTGGGGAGATCGCACCAAACACTTCGAATGCGCCGGTTGATCTGCACTAGATTTTCGTTCAAAATCTTGGAGTCGGCGTGGGGTTGGGAGGTGTATTTCGACGCCCTCTTATCGTCCGTGCATAGCTTGACGTCGAGCCGATTTTGTTTGTTTTCCAAAGTTTTGCCGAAAACTGAGTTATTCAAGAGCTTAAAATAGTCCTTCTCGAACGGAGCGGTCGACGCTTGCCTCTTAGCGGTGTTGAAGTCGATGTACTCCTTCATCCACGGTTTCTGGTTAATGGCGAGGACTCTTCGGATGCGGCGGAGAACTAACCCGTGCCGGTGGTAGAATTTTAGATTCCGGTAGTGGACAACGTACTTCTTCTTGTGCAGAAGATTCGGAACGAGCTTGCTGTTGCCAGAAGATTTAATAGTATGCTTCAAGTCTTTGGCCAACTCTTTCGAATAAGGGGACAAGAATTCCTCCCTAATGTCCATCTTTTCCGGAGCGAGGGGTAATCGTTGCGCTCGTTGTGAAGTTCTTTGGGATACTCGAGATCCACTTCCAGGATGTATCCGACATCTGTGTCGTCCAGCACCGTATCTACGTCGATGGTCCTGATTTCTTCTTTCGTCAGGTAACGGAAACCATCGTAAGGTAGATGGGCGCACATGACGAAGCCGTAGAGGTTATTCATGTCCAAGTCTTCTATGTAGGTGGAGGGTTCACGAGGGTCAAAATCGGGTAGGTACTTGTGTTTGGCTTTCGCGAACGTCTTTCCCACGAAGGAAATGCCGCCTCGAACGCCGGAAGTTATCAGGTTGTGCTTCCCGACGTGAGTAAAGAGTTCCAACTTGGATTTCTCCATTTTCAGCAGAGCTGCCCAGCTAAATCCAGGAGTGGAGACGTAGTAGCAGAAATCCAACTTGTTGTTTTCCAGGCAAAGTTTCCTAAAATCTTCGAATATGTCCGCGAGCAGGAAAACATTCGTCATTTGGTAGATCTTGTGGTATGCACCAAATTTCTTCGTTTTCATCTTGAGCCAGTGGTTGAGTGCCCGAACGTACTCGTCACCCGCTAACTGATCGTCTTTCAGCTGGGAGAAGAACGATATTCTCGATGGTAGTTCTTCTTTATTGAAAATGGACATGTCTTGCACGTGCTGGTAAGCCCTTACGTGTCAGGAGATTCAAAACATCCCCTCGAGTGGTGGCATCTTGAAACCAAGCAGATTTTAGGCCAGAGTCCAAGGCCGCTTCGAGAATGGGGAATCCGACATTGCTTTTCTTGCGGTTCTCCAAAAGAGTGTCCAACGAAGCTTGCAAGAAACTCGGACTGTCCATGAATTAAAGACTTACGCCCTTCCTTTTAATAGTCATGTTTTGAAACCTTTCCGCATTTCAGCTAGTGATGTCCACTTGCCCCTTGAACTTGTGCACGGTGGATACCAGGAGGTGCATGTCGTAGCCTTCTAGGTTGTGGAAAATGACGGGTATGGTTCTCCGTTCTCGAGCGCTCAAGTTGCATTTCGAATGAGCGGCTCCCCTGTACTTCCCGCTGACGTGACAATGGTCCCTCACCTTTTGCTCGCTTACATTCTTGGGGTTTTTGCAGTCGAAGGGCTTTTCACAGTAATGGCAGACTTTGGTTCGAGTGTAGCTGTGTTCTTCGGCTCGGTTGAGTTTGAGCGGTTTCACGTCTTTCAACAGTGTAAGGTAATCTTGTACTTCTTCCTGCATGCGTTAATAAAACACGTCGACGGCATCTTCTCCCAAGTAATATTGTTGATTAACAACCTTGATTAACGACGACATAACCGAAGCTGCAGGGAGCGTGCTGGTGGATTTTTGTCGTCGAACTCGTGGACGGTTCGGGTTGAGCGGTCTGCACCGGGCGAAGGATACACTCAAAATCGGCGTAGACAATGCGTGGGAAAGGGTTCTTACGATTGAAATGCCGAAATTTGAGAAAGTTTTCTCCGTGTAACTTGAATTTAAGCGCTTGTGCGGGGTTGATTTTCACGCATTCTTTCCGGTGAGTCGTGAGCATCCAATCCTTTCCGAACCCGGCGAAACAGTTCCGGCAATAGAACTTGGCGTTACTGCCCGTGCCTCGGAAACATAAAAATCCTGCAATGTTTCTAATGGCACAGTAATGGGTGTACACCGTCCCAGAGTCTTCGTCGTATTTGCCACCCAGCAGGAGAAGATCGATGGGTCGACCATCTAAATTTTTAGAGACACGAAGCGGGTACAATCCTTCCACGTCGTGAAAACCTATAATGTTGATGGAGAGATTGTTCGCCTTTTCGAATTTGCCAATTTCACCGAGCTTCATCGGGTAAAAAATCATGCTGGTGTCGAGCATGTCTTCGAACTCGAGATAATCGTCCGGGTCTTCGCTGGTCAGTTGTAAACCCGCGGCAAGTACAGAGTACAAAAAGCATTTCTGGTCGTTCAAGTTTTGGACATTAACCACGGCGTACAATTTGCTGGCGAGCGCCTTAGGGAGCGGAATGTAGGACGTTGCCTGCAGCGGTTTGTACTTTGCCGCCCTAATGACGAAGTTGTTCAGTCGGGAAATACTCCAACCACTTCCACGCTCGGCGAAAGCGTCGATAGAACTTTGAATCTTATCGAATGCCTCGTCCAGGAGAGCGGGAATATCGTTTGGGTTGTAGATTTCCATGTACCGGGACCAGAATCCCGCCTGAATTACGATCGTATCCTTCACGAATTCGACCCCCAAGCAGATTTGGGTTTTGCAGTTGACCATCTGGTTTAGGCAAACCAGTAAAAGCGACTGCAAGGCCACACGAACCACCGTCAGTAGAAACTGCAGTGGATCAATGAGTCCCAATTCTTCTGGCAGGGGCATCTCGTATTGATGGTGGCATAACTTCTGCATTTGGGACAGATGAACGCAATCCCTCAGATGTACGGGTAAGTTGTCGACGAAACACTCCATTCTTCGTTCAGAATGGACGAGTGCGCCGAGCGAAGGTGATTGCATAGTTAATGTTGCGAAGAATACATTTCTGCACAGTAAACGCAAGTGAAATATTTTTTAGTATCCATTCTGAAAATATAAAAATATTTATCCTTTTTTATTATTAAGGAAAAAAATTTTAGGAAGGGAAGAAAAAAAATTGAGGGAAGAAAATAATTTTTTTTTAATGTTTATTTATAGAAATATTTTTACACGGAAAAAAGGGAAGGACATATTTATTTGAGATTGCTAATGTAGTCTGTCCGCTGTTGTGTTTGGAGTCATAGCCCTTCCATTTAACTAAGTAAAGCATTTTTCCATCTTTTCCTTTCTTTTTATGTAATACTTGTTCAACTAAGAATAAATTGGGAAGTTTTTTGAAGTTCCGGTTCGTAAAAACCTCCGAGCACCAATTCACCCGACTCGTTTTTTAAAAGATATGTTACCGGCTCTGTTTTTTGCACTTTACGAATCGTGAAAATTTCGTTAGTAAAATTTTGCAAATATCCTTTATCGAAAATTTTCTTTACTTTAGAAAATTATTTATTTCCTACGGCAAATTTGGGTTTGTTCAATAACCGTTTAGTACTAGTTCTTCTCAGCAAAGGTTCGTGACGTTTGGTTACTTCCCTCGGTTTAAGTATTATGGCAGAATGAACCGTGTTATTGTAATTGGAAACTAACTCATCGATAATATGCGTCCACTCGTAAGTCCCCTGCCTGGTGAATCTTTTCCACATTCTAGTTTTTAGGGTTCTGTTGAAAGGTTCTACCACGCTCGCTTTCTTCTCGGAATACGTAGAGCACATGTTGATGTTATGACGCTTGAGTAGGGCTTTGAAGTCTTTATTATAGAACTCACTACCTAAATCGACTTGTAAATGTTTAGGGGGTGTCACTTCAGCGAGTATCTTTTTGAAAGCTTCGGTAACGTCGACGCCAGATTTAGATTTAGGGTGAATGGCCCAAGCGAACTTGGACATGACATTAATGCAGGTTAGTAAGTAGTTAAACCCTTTATTTAGGCTATCGTAAGGTATCATTTCGACCAAGTCAGCCTGCCATAGATCGTTCAGGCTCAGTACAATCACTTTCCGTCTCGGAAAATTTTTTCGGGTTGGTTTGTAAAGTTTTTTTATGAGCTGATCCATTTTTTTATTTCCCATTCCAAACCGAATTTTTGTTCATGATTTTCTTAACGATCGAAGCGGCTAGCTTTTCTCTCCATGCCAAAGAAGGATCGTCTCTCACGCTTTGAGCTTTAGCAATTAGAACTTCAGTAGCGGCGTGTCGATCTTTCAAGTCTGAGCTCTCTGAGTAAGCGATGTCGTGTTCTTTGCACGCTTCGTCTAGTTTATTAATTCCCGGGTCTCCTCGAGCCAATCTTTTTTCAAGTTTAGTTCCTGGACCGCAGTATAGGTAGCCCGGCAAATGCATATCGAGAGGTAACTTATCTATGAGTTTGTTTACGATTCCTTTCCCAGACTTAATAAAGGAAGCTCGTCCCGCACACCTCGCAAAATACAACCTGCATCTGCCTGTTATTTTTTGCGGTGATGATAACGGACGGCTCGGGGCCGTTAGAAGTTTGACGTTTACATTTGACCCAGTACCTCATCTTGATATTTTTTTGATTCCATGGTTCTTTTGTTTATATACGATTTTTTTTAACCGAAACCTAAATTTTTATAAGCCGCCCTTTTTTCCCGAGCAGTTATGATTTGTCTTTGCTGCATTTCTGGTAAAATTTCGACCATCTCGTTTCTATGCCCATCATGACCGGCTAAACTAGATTTGTACAAAAGTCTCAATCTTTTAACTAAATCATTAGGGTTATCGTAATATTTATAATCCACTCTACTACCCGCTTTTTTAACCATACCCGTCCCTGTTTTCTTCATGTCTTCCCAAATCGGAGCGATAACAGTCCTGTATTTGGCGCTACGATTAGATTTGGGTTTGTTAGTTTTTGGGTCGTTGTTCTGATAAATGGCATTAGTATTTTTTAACATGGCCGCGTAAGCTGTTTTAACTTCCGGTGCGAGGGTAGTTTCTTTCAAATTTTTGAAAACTAGCAAATTCCAAAGCCAGCGTTTTCCTACGTATTTTGTTCCCCCTCGACCAATATATCATTCTCAAAGATTTTAACGACTTTATTACCAATGGTCAGCTCACCTTTTTTCTTATCATACTGTAATCCAAATACTGGGTTAGTGTCTTTGAAATTTTCGACCAGGTAACAAACTATCAAGGGACCTTAGCGTCGTGATATTTGGAAGCTCGGGTGGAGTAGAAATGCATCTAGCTTGCACTGCGGAATATGTAGGAGTGAGTTTTGGACCGGTGCTCGTTGTCGCGTATTCAGATTTGGAGTGCGGTGGAATTCGCATTATAGGAGTTACAGCCGGACTTGAATATCGAGAGATGTTTGCTGACTAGGTGCAGGGGAGGGTGAGAGAGCCAATGATTCGTAGTCATCTTCGTAACTTTCTTCTTTATACCTTCTTCTTTGTAAATTTTAACCGGTGCAGTTTGCGTGGCTAGAGTGGTTTTAATCGGTTTAGTTTGCGTGGCTAATGTGTTTAATCGACGTAGTTTGCGTGGCTGCACCGAGGACCAGTCTCGATTTAGGGTGCTTACTACCGGTTTAAAAAATTCTTGTAGCGATTCTTCTTGTTCTCTTTCCCCCGAATGTTGATTTAAAAACTTTTTAGTTATACGTTTTTTGAGTTTTACGATTTCTCGTTTTGTTTCCATTCTTTTGTTTAATAGGTAAAAACGAACGTTTATATCTCCCTTCATTTAACGTTTTGTTTATTGATAAAAACCCATAAGGCTTTTTCCAACAATTTTGACACAACGTTTTAAAGTGTGAAATTCCATGTCGGGGCCAACGTGGTTTTCATAAAGGTGTTTCAAATTTAACTCGTTCATGGGGAAAAGGATTAATAAATTTCCATTATCTCTGACCACTTGTTTTGGAATTCTCGTGTAGGACTGGCTGCAATAGAAACATCAGCGTTTGAATGACATCCTTGAGCGAAGTAACGTTCAATGTTTTTTTGTTTGTCCAAAAGGCAATCGTCAAAAACAATCAGGTTTCGAAATTTTGGGTCCAGTTCTTCGGGTGGAACTAAATCTATTTGAGAACTATGAAAAAAGGCAACATCCCGTCCAATTTTTTCTTCAATTTCAGCAAATATAGATTGCAAAGCTTTGTACTTTGATTGACATAAAGTTTTACTGTAAATATATAACCGATCGTAGTCGAGCCATCTTTCGTTACAGATGAAATTAACACTTTCACGCCTAACCTTTTTATTTTGAACGAGCATTACAGCCTGACCGATTTTGGCATTTACCAAAAATATCATTTCAAACTGTGCAGTGAAGCTCAAGAATTTAAAATATAGTCACTTATCTCAGATAAGCATGCTTTAAATGGTGATGCATTCAGAAATTTTTTACACAAATTAGTACTGGCACAGTAAGCAGCGAAACAATGTTGAAAAACTTACAAAATCGCAAAAGTTCAACATTGTTGGCCGTCATTTTGTATTCAGCTAAGCAAGGCACCTATACAACTTCCAACAAATACCATTTCACACAGCTTAGACTAGTCAGTGCTGCCGTCTAATGACTGATACGTGCACTAAAAACGTTAACTAACAACACTGCGTGAAGAGCGATGGACGTACTGGTACGTTAACTTTAGCATGCACCCAGAAACATACAGGACGTACTGGTACGTCTATAGGCAGCTGTGCAAAAGTTCAAGAGACGTACAAGTACGTCCATAGGCGCTAAAGTGTTAAACAGTAAGTTAGTTTTGAAGCAATTTGCAGGGCCTATAATTAGACATCTGATATTTGAAGGTAGAATGGGTGATTTTTAGGTTCTTTCTTAGGTGCGAAAAAGTCGTAGTTTTTATTTTCCGTGGCTTTTCTTATTTGTACATTTTTTAATGTTTACGGAGATACTAAACCCATAAAGTCTTCGTCGGAAAATTTGTTATTGGAAATGTCGGAATGAGCTACTCCAAAGTCCACGTTGCACCACAATTTCACGTTGCTGGGAGAATCGTCGGTGATGTACACTGCGGTAATTCTGCCAGTGACTTCGGTCAAGTTTAAAGCGTTCTAAGATGGCAAGTTAAACCAGGGTTTGTCGATAACATTTTTGTTAAGTTTTTCTTTAGTTTTGTGAATATTCTCGTACACCCAAGTTTTAAGGCAGAGCGGTTTTCCTCCGTTACCTCCGTTCACCTTTTCGCAAAAAGGGTAACAAGAGTAAGTCGTATGCATTGAATTGGGATAATTGAACGTAGTCATGGATACGGGTTTTTGTTCGTCAAATTCGATCTCTAGTATTTTACAGATGTAGGCTACCGTTTAAGATTTTTCAACAGTTTTTGAGTTTCTGAGTCGCTGGGTGAAATCCAGCCTTTATATTTTGATTTTTCGTTCGAAATGGGCTTTCCCAAACCCTTTAAATCTTTAAACTTTATGGAAGGAGACAAGGAAAACTTTACACCGTTGTTAATTTTTGTACCATTCTCGTTCTTTACTTTCAGCAAATTTTTCTGCATGAGATTGGAAAGATTCGTTTGCCAGGATAGTTGAGACATTTTGAGGTTGTTATTTTATTTTGATTTTTCTTCCTTTTATTATAATATTGAAAATTAAAGCCTCATCGACGGCTCGGTGTATTTAAAAAAAAAATTCTTTTATTTAAAAAAGATGTCGGTCATTAAGTTTAGACAAGAATTGAAAAGGACGAGGGGAAAGCGGGTGAAGTGATGGGAGTCGGTCCGAGAGGACAGCCGGGACTAGGATACGTTTTAACCCCCGAAAACAACTACGCCATGCAAAGCAAGCGTGTAACTAAAGTAGGAGCTGCTATCAAGCCTGAAGCTATCACCGACGAGTTGGCTTCCGCCATTTCTAGTATGTAAAAAAATACATTGTACGTAGATGATGCTGACGGGAATTTCTACGCGAGGAAGAAGCAAATTAAGGATATAACTTTCCCCCGGCACGCTGCTGACGCGGCGTCAAAAGTGTTCGTCGATAGGAATTGTTTATTACAAGACGACCAAAAAGTATACTTCAACGCGACGCACCAGCCGATTAGAAATTTAAGCGAACCCACTTTACCGAACGATGCAGTCACTAAGGTATTTGTCGACAGCAATTGCTTGTTACAAGATGAGCAAAAAGAATACTTTAATGCCACGAACAAACCAATTAGAAATCTAAGCGAACCTACTTTACCTAGTAATGCGGCTACGAAGAAATTTGTGCATGAAAACAGTTTCATGCTGATCAGTTTTTGCATGAAAAGCCCTTTGGAAAAAAAGAGCGATTGGTTCGTTAATTCCGGTCCTCTCTCGAGCTTCGTGTGTACGAGTCCAGGTTTAATTCATAAAGCAATTTTCTACTGCAGTGACCCGAGTGTTGCACTCGTTGCTAAATGTAAAATAGGAACGAGAGCCCTTTACATTACGAAAGGACGAACATTCGACAGCTACCGTTTTCGAAAATCCTCACGTAATAGAAAAAAATTTCCTCATCGGTTCACCCAGAAGACGTTTATTTCCAGTTAGATTTGCACGTAACTTTTCAATAGATTACTCGCCTCATCCTTTCTAAAACAGCTTCATAATTACGTGCCTTAGAGAAGGCACTTAGGAAAAATAAGCAAAAGTGACCGCAACAAATCTGGTCAAAGTTTTGTACGCGTTCGTAATTGTATTTTATTCCCGGTCCCAAGTAGTTTACCACAGACCGGGGAGGACCCATGTTGCCAAAACTATCGAAACAACAAGGTTCTCCCGAAACGGTGGAATAAGCTACCCAATGACTTGTACGTCCACGATTCCCGATTGAAGCCTCTCGGACTGTTTGGAGCAATCCAACACCACGAGAGGATAGGCTTTCTTGAACTGAACAAGTCGAAACTCAAGTCGTTGGTATCGTAGCATAGCTGCCTAAATTGCTGCGCCATTCTGTACAGACCAACATACTCTCCAGTGGCAAAATTAGTATTTAAATCGAGAAACGGATATCTTTTTGAATTTAGAGTCACGTGAGCATCTTGCAGACTGCAGTGATCAAACACACCGGGGTTTTTGACTAAAGAGTCCTGCCTGTTTGTTTGAAAAGCTAAAACTATCCACCTAGGTTATTTCAACAGCTGAAGTAGTCAGCACGCGCCAAGTGAAGCTGGTATTTTGAGGGAGCACGCAGCTATCGTAATGCCAGTGCCTAAATCCTAAATCCACGGTCACTCCGTGGTCAATGAGATTGTAGAGTTTAAGTTTCTGCTCGTCTGAGGCCGTGACATGTGGAACGAGCCAGCTGATGCTATTCAGAACGAGTTTGCCATTGGCCGCTGCCGCTGCTTTGAAGATTGCGTTAGTGACACTCGCTCGCATGAGTGTGAGCACGTGTTTAGTTCTGTAGATTAGCTTATCGTAATTTTCGAGAAATCCCATGACGTGTTTCAGAGGGATGGCGAATGTAAAGCTTCCATTGGGAGTCATTTCAACGATGATGGACGCGTGCCTCTGGTTGTAACCCAAGTTGTCTGTTAGTTCAGCAGCGACTGAAGCCGCGCTGTCCAGCGCCCACCACTGGCCGAGTAGAGCCGGTTGCTCCGCCGAGCCGTAGGTGAGCAGCCCCCTTCATCTGGGTACCTAACCCCGGATAATTTAACTCGTCAACTTGTGTATCTCCGAGATGGTATTTGATGTTAGAAAACAGGAACATGGGAGCATTATTAATAAGACTAGCTACATCAGCATCAGTGTAAGCCGAGTCATCGTCCTTCAGCAACCTCCCTTTAATCTGGAGGTAGCTGTTGGCAACGTGCAGAAATAAATCTTGGTTTTCAACATGGATTCGGATTTCCGAATTTACGTTGTTGCGATTGGTGCCAACAATAGGATTGTATTCGTGGTAAGTGTAAGACTCGACCAATAAATCGTACATTGATTCGTTGATTTTTAAGTAATCTTGTACTACGCTCATTTTCTGGGAGTTGTTTATAAATTTGATGAAAGCTTTATTTCTTGGCGTCAAAACTTTTGTTTTTTTATTATTAGAGTTAAAATTAAGAAAGAGTCCTTTGCCTTTTTTTTCCAAACACGAGCATTTTTATCTTTTTTTAATTTTTAGATCTCAAATGAATTCGCACCGTGAGCGTCTCACCGTTTAAATCCAATGGCTCGTTGGTCTGAGACGTGAGCCAAACTCTTATATTTCTGATTAATTTTGTAGTCACCGGAAGGTAAATCAAATTATGAGGGGACTGTATGATTTTGAAACCGGGCGGGGAATTGGGATAAAAGGAGTATAAAATGGGCTGAGTATCGTTATTTAGGTACGAATTGCCTATGATATCCACGTGTACGAAAATTGTATTGATGCTCATAATGTCGACCATATTCCGTAACTCGGATCGGTAATTATCAAGTTGGTTCCTAAAGTGTTTAGATTCGGAAGAATCGTAATAGCATCCTTGTTGTGACCATTCGCATCTATCACCGACATGAGAAATTTATTCAAATCCTTGATTTCGTAAGCCCCCAGGGTGACTAACACTTTGTGCCATGAAGCACCAGCATCGGTCATGTACTGAATTTCGTTATTTTTCGAGGTGATGTTGTGGATGCTGTTGTACGTAATTAAGCAGGGCCAATTCGTAACTTTTTTCAGAGTCTAAATGAATGGGAGTGTTTAGATTAATTCTCAAATCAGAGTCTTTGCCGGAGAGAATAATTGAACAAGAATCCATGATATTGCTTTTTTTTAAAGTGGGAAGAAAAACAAATTCGAAATTAACGATTGGCTAGTTTACACTTTGAAATTTTTAACCAAGGTCATTTTGTGCACCAAATTAGTGTACCCGGTCCTAGGGGATGCTAAATAGTGTACCTGGTCCTAGGGGGTGCTAAATAGCATACCCGGTTCAAGGGGTGCTAAATAGTTTACTCCGGCCCCAGGGGGTGCTAAATAGTTTACCCCGGCCCCAGGCGGTGCTAAATAGTATAACCGGTCCTGGGGTGCTAAATAGTTTATCCGTTCCTGGGGGTGCTAAATAGTTTACCTGGCCCCAGGGGATGCTAAATAGCTTACCCGGCCCCTGGGGGTGCTAAATAGTACACCAGTATGACATCACTTCCGGTATGGGAGGGCACCGCCATCTTGGAAAATATTGGCACTTCCGCTTTGCATCAACGCCGCCATCTTGGCTGTAACATCACTTCCGGTTTGTATCATCACTTCCGGTTAGTACGGACGCCGCCATCTTGGAAAATAGGCCATCTTGGAGGTTTTTTTCGTTAATTGCTTTCACAGTGGTACTTCCGTTTTGCATGGGCGCCGCCATCTTGGCTGTAATGTCACTTCCGGCATGGGAGGGCACCGTCATCTTGAAAAAATAGCTTTCCCCCCTCCAGATTGATGAAAAGGGGCCTTCCGGTTGCCATGGGCACCGCCATCTTGGTCTTCCGGTCTGCATGAGTACTGCCATCTTGGACATGGGTCCCGCCATCTTGGATGACGTCACGTCCGGTCTGCATGGGTGCTGCCATCTTGGATGATGTCACTTCTGGTCATGTGACTTCTGGTTGGGGTTGTGGGTCCGTGCCATATCGTAAATTGCCCCTACTGTTAGGTTCCTGTAGCTAGTTTTTATTCTCTCTTCTACTTCTATTCAGTTTTATTTTATTTTCAGTTTTCAAATAGTTTTTATTAATAATGTTCCAGTTTAATGATTCCTAACTTTTTTAAATCTCGCTGCAATGTTGCATTTTTTTATTTTTAAAGAGTACTTTAATTGCTTTATTTATTACTTTTTTATTTGTGTAATAATGCTGTTTGAAGTCGTTCCATATACTGTCAGTCCATAATAAGTGCTTCAAAAATCATTTTGTTATTTTTTGGTTCAATATATCCTTTAAATGTTATAATGTAGGTATCATTCTGCTTAATTTGAACTAACTTATCAATGTGCATGTAAATTTTCCAATTTTTTCTAATTCATTTACTAAATACCTAGCTTTGTTAACTTGCTTTGTTAGCTTTGTTATTTAAAATGCCCATACAATTTCTTTGACAATTCCCATCACATGTTGTAATTGTTCCTGGTTCCTCTTGCATATGCGACGTTACTATCGGTAAATAACAAGTTTTACCATTATTCAATATCAAATCATTTGCACTTAAATAAATCTGTATTATGTCAAAGTCTTCTTGTAAATATATTAACATATTTTTACTTTCATTATTTATTGATAAAATGAGTATATCATCTGCATGTAAGGTTATATATGTTTTCCATTCTATATCTGTAATGTCATTTATATAAATTAAAAATAATAAAAGGCCAAACACTAAACCCTGAGGTACACCAAAGTCTATGTCAGTCCATCTACTTAAGTTATCTGCAATTAACACTGCATTGTCGTCCTGTAAGATAACAATTATGTTGTATATTTTGCCTCTTAAGCCATTTTTATATATTTTTTCAGTAATATATCTTTTGAAAGTGTATCAAATGCCTTTGTTAGATCTATTAAATTGCACCAATAGCTTTCCCTTCATTTAATGCTCTGCAAACATTGTTATTTATATTTTCAAGTGCGTCAATAGAACTTATTCCTTTCCTATATCCTTATTGATTTTTGAGACATTAATTTTTTTCAAAAATTCTTCAGTTTTTGTAGCAAAAAATGTTTGTTATTTTATTTAGTATTGGCAACAATATCGGTCTATAATTATTAAGGTCATTTACATTTCATTTTTTGTAACCTGGTCTTATGATTTTGTTTTTTGAGATTTTCTGGCTAAATTTTGGTTTTAATAATACTATTGATTAATATTGTCATAAATTTGCATGTTTTCTCCTTTGTTTCTGCAAAGTGCTCAATCATAAATCCTTCATGACCACTTGATTTTTTTTACTTTGATTTGATCTATAATTTTCAGAATATCATATCTATTTGCTTCAGTTATCCCCATTGTATTTTGATAACACTCCCATTTGTTAGATTTTTCCTTACTATTTTTAATTTACCAACATTTTTTTGGTTTTTATTGTTCTTCAGTTTAGTTTATATAAATGGTATTTGATTTTCAAAGTGTTCTGAAATTTTTCAGAGCTCTTATGTGTATTTTCTTTAGTATTTCAAAATGTTTTTTAATGTTCGTAACTTTTCCATCCTTTCCAATTAATTGATTTATTTTATTCTGTACCCTTTTTCCATCTTTTTTATGCATTTCAAAATAGTTACCGTAATAATTTTTTTTGCAGTCTTTATTTTCTTTGCTAATTCTTTTTTTTTTAGTTTTTTATATTTCTCAAGATCATTCCTTGTTTTATTTTAATTACACTTGTTTTCACTTTTTATAAAATTCCACAAAAGGTTTTTTTCGTTAATTGCTTTCACAAGTTCATCTGTCATCCATTCATTTTGAAGATTTTTTAATTTTTTTTATTTTCCTTCTTTTTGGATCGGTGATCACTATACATTTTTGAGCTAACATCCTCAATTTTTGTGTATATTTCATTGGATCTTTTAAAAGTGTTTAATCCTTCCCAATTAACTTTTCCTAATTGTACAAATTGTACAACAATATTTTTGTGTAGATATTTGTATGCAATATTATTGTTTTGTATTTTTCCTTTCAACCTTACTTTTATTCCAAAATTCAATTACTGTAAAATAATGATCTGCAGGTTTTATTGTAATAACTGTTATTTTACAGTTTAATGAGTTTATTTTGTAAACATTAAATCCAAACAGGACTTCGTCAATTCGTTATTCATAATTTCTTCTCTTGTGGCAGTTATAATTTGTTGAGTGTAACCAAAATAGGCTATCAAGTTTTTAAATTTAGTTATATCATTTTTTCACTATCATTTTTGTCTTTATAATAATAATAATAATAATAATAATACTTTTTATTAACAATTACAATTATTACATTGTAATCCTCGAAGCTATTGAAAATAGCTTGTGTGAGTTTCTAATACATCATATTCAAAAACAATAAATTTTTACCATTATTATCAATTAGCACTTTGCACTAGGTGGTATTTTATTTTTGCTTATTAATATTTTCAGTGTACTTAAGATTCTCGTATTAATTTTTCTCTAAGTATTAGTTTTAAGTCGTTTAAATTTTGATATTCCAACATCTCTTTTGTTAGCTCATTAAAGATTTTCGGTATATACCACGTTCTATTTCTCTTACCGTATGTATTGTTCCATCTTGGTAGTAGGAACATTTCTCTATTATGTCTTAAATTAGTTTTCTTGTCTTTATTATAAAATTTAAATTGATTTTTGTAGTAATTTTTTGTAAGTATAACATAGTTTTTGAGTTTCACAATTTTCAATATCTTATTTTCTTTATATAAATCATCAGTC
Organism: Lithobius niger; assembly: GCA_023313725.1. Taxonomy (NCBI): domain Eukaryota; kingdom Metazoa; phylum Arthropoda; class Chilopoda; order Lithobiomorpha; family Lithobiidae; genus Lithobius; species Lithobius niger. The sequence goes on from JAHWFP010133255.1 coordinate 138,351, forward strand.
CTTTTTTTTTGTTTTTTGTTTCCAAATAGTACTTTGATTATTTTATTTTGTATTTTTTGCAATCTTTCTAATAAATAGTCTGATGTCAATCCATATAGTTCTACTCCATATCTTAAGATGCTTCCAATCCAAGCATCATATAAGATTTTTTATTTTGTCTGTTTAATATGTTTCGCAATTGATACATTTTAGGCATCACTTGTCTTATTCTTTTTATTAACTGTAGAATGTGTGCTTTGAAATTCCAATTTTTGTCTATTTCAATCCCTAGATATTTTGCAGAGTTTTTTTTTTCTAATTGGGTACATTTTTTATCGCATTTATCTTTGTCACATATTCCATCTGTAGTTAGATTTTTACAATTTCCATAGTGTTTAATTATCCAAGTACTTTTGTTTTTATTCATTTTTTGTACCGTTATATCTAATTGAATTGTTTTTTCCTTGCTTATAAACAGCTCGTTTTCAACAAACCAGTTATTTAGTAAGTCTTGTTGTAGATTTGACATCATTCTTTCGTATTTGTAATGTATTGAAATTCATATTGTGTCATCTGCAAATAATAATACATCTGTGTTTTCAAGGTTGTTGGTTATATCATTTGTATAAATTAAATACAACAGTGGTCCTAATACAGATCCTTGTGGGACTCCAAATTTTGTATCATTTATATTACTATTTATTCCTTGCAGTTGTACTGTTGTTTTCCTATTGTTTAAGTAGCTTGTTATTATATTATAAATTTTTCCTCTTAGGCCTAATTTTTTGCATTTATTTAATAAGATATTTTTGTCAAACGTGTCAAATGCCTTTTGTAAGTCTACTAAAACTACTCCAACGTATTTCCCATCATTTAGTGCGCCAGTTATTATGTCGTTTAGTTCTATTAAAAGGTCAGTTGTACCTTTATTTTTTTGTATATCCATATTGGTTCCTGTTTAATACTTTTATTTTATCTAGAAAGTTTCTTATTTTTTTTGAAAAGAATTTTTCTATTATTTTGTTTATTATCGAGAGTAAAACTATAGGTCTGTAATTGTTTTTATCCGTTTTTATTCCTTTTTTATACACTGGTCTTATTACTTGAATTTTTAATTTATCTGGCCAGATCTCTTTATCTATCATTACATTTATTAATTTACAAATTGCCTTTGCTGTATTTTCTTTAGTTTTTTTAACATGTTCTGTTTGTATTTTATCAATTCCAGTTGCATGTGTGTTTTTTAATTCGTTAATTAAGTGTATTACTTCTATTTCACTTGCATATTCAATAAACATTGTTCTCTGTGAAATATTTTGTTTTATCTTGTTTGTTCTTTTTCTTACTTCTTTATAATAACATCCTTTTTTATAAATTTCATGTTCTTCCTTAAAACTGTCTTTCAACTTTGGCACCTGATTTGAAAAAATATTATTGAAGTTATTTGTTGTTTCTATAATAGTTTCCTCTTTAAATGTATTTGTGACATTCTCGTCAATGTTGTTTCTTTTATTTTTCTTGATAAGCTCGTTTATTACCTCCCATACTGTTTTTTTGCTTTGTTGTAACCCTTCTAGTTTTTTTTATAGTATGTTTGTTTACATTCTTTAATTTTCTTCTCTATTTCATGCTTTTCTTTTTTATAACTATTGACTAATTCTGTATCAATCAATGATGATTTTCTTATTTTGTTCCATAAATCATTTTTTCCTTTTATTTGTACAATTAATTCATCTGTTATCCATTCTTTTCTTTTTTTATTTTCGTGTTTATTTGCATATCTGTTGTTTAACTCATCTTTTTTTATTGTTTTTTTATTTTTAATATTATTTGTGTATATAATATTTATTTGGTTTTGTATTGTGTTGTAAATCTCATTAGGACATGTCAATCCGTCTAGAACTTCCCATTTAATATTATTCATCTCCTTTATGATTTCTTCATCTTTATATTTAATATATTCACTCTTAAAGTTTGTATCCCTATCTTTCGTTTTAACATTTCCTATAGTCCACATCCAGCACATAGTCATGTAATGAATAATGTAATAAATTTAATGTAATAAATAATAATAATAATAATAATAATAATAATAATAATAATAAACAATAATAATAATGCTTTAATGCTTACCAGTGTACAAGAGGGAACCCGGCACGAAATCAAAAGGATTTGTGTGTGCAAGCACATTAACATTAAGTAAATAATAAATACTAAAAACGTAAGTTTTATATAGAATAGAATAGAATATAGTAGACGGCGCCGAGCCAAGGCTAAAACGATGGCGCCCAACCCCCCCCCCCCCGAAAAAACAGAAAAAAAACAGAGGAAAAACACCTTAAGAACCCTTGTCAAAACGTGCTTTGAAAGAGTTCAGACTGGTGGCAGCCACGACGTAAGGTGATAGAGAATTCCAAGGGGGCACGACTCTTTCAGAGAAAAAGCGATGCCTGATGTTTAGCTTAGAATGGTTGCCAAGGAGTCTCAGGTTGTGACCCCTGGTGTTGGAAAGAGCAAGACAGAAAAAATCGGTAGGCATGACGTCAATGAGCCCGTTAAGAATTTGGAAAGTAAGTATGACGTCTCCACGGCTCTGCCGAGAAACAGCAGAAGATAGGTGAAGGTGGTTAAGGCGGTTCTGGTAAGGTAGGTTACATAGAGGTCTACAGAGCTTAGTTAGACGCCGCTGGCAGGCCTCAATGCGAGAAAAGAAAGAGTCATAACAAGGTCTTGCAACTTGGGAACAATACTCAAGGACAGGTCGGAGAAAGGTTTTAAAAAGGGTAACAAAAAGTTGAGAGCTAAGGTTGGAGAAGGATTTCAGAATATAATGGGCTTTCCTGATAACTTTGTTTGTGATGAAAATGGCATGATGGTGAAACTTAAGAGAGTTATCGACAAGAATTCCAAGATCGTGGTGTTGAGTCTTGGGAGAGATTATTTTTTGTTGGATGTGATAGGAATTGCAGGGATTATTGTGACCAAAGTGCATCACAACGCATTTATCAGGATTGAGTCGCAGGTCGTTTGCTGAGGTCCAGGCAACCACATTATTGAGGTCACGTTGGAGAGATTCGGAGAGAAAGGAGGGAGCAAAAAGTTTAAAATCATCAGCATAGCTGGTATTTTCAGAAGAGATGATTGCAGGGAGATCGCACATGAAGATATTAAAGAGTAAAGGCCCAAGTACGGATCCTTGGGGGACACCAGAGGTAACTGGAGTCCAACTGCTGGGAGAACCGCGAAGGCAAACACGTTGACGACGGTTGTATAAATAGGAGTGCAACCAGGAAATCAAAGGTGAAGGGAAACCGAGGGAGTTAAGTTTAGTAATAAGCTTGGCATGTGATATAGAATCAAATGCCTTACTAAAGTCAAGGTAGATAACGTCGCAAGGAATACCAAAGTCGATATATTGTGTAATGGAGTTGTAAGTGCATAGCAAGTTGCTAAGGCAAGAGCGTCTAGGAAGGAAACCATGTTGTGTTGGAGAGAGGATATTGAGGTCATAACAGGTTTTAAGAAGATCGCTGTGAACGAACCTTTCTAAGATTTTGGAAGCAACAGGTAGAAGACTGATAGGTCGATAGTTAGTGACTTCATGTAAGGAACCACTTTTATGTATTGGAGTGATATTTGCATCTTTCCATCTAGTGGGGAAGGTACAAGTTCGGATAGAAGTGCAAAAAATTGTGTAGAGTGGGAGAGCTAGAGTAGCCGCACAGTTCTTGAGAAAAACTGGTGAGATACCATCAGGGCCCCAGGAGGAATCCTCCTTGAGTGCAAGAAGTTCAGATTCTACTTGGGTGATATTAAAATAGATTTTTCCCGAATTGTACATGGCAGGAGGAGGAGCCAACGTTGAAGGTTTAAGTGTGGAAGCAAAGAAATTATTAAAAGTAGCGACAATATCGGCAACTTCGAGGATGACATTTCCAGCGGCGTTCTTAAGACAGTTGGTGGGAATGGTTTTTTGTTCCTATTAATGTACTTAAATAGTAACTTGGGCTGGCGTTTGGCTTGAAGAATAAGCTTGCTTTCATAAGAGTCACGGGCCTGGCGAATTTCAGAAACAGCTGCATTGCGCGCAGCTTTGAAGGCAACAAGGTTGCTGGGAGTAGGAGCATTTCTGAAACGGTTATAGGTCTTTTTTTTCTGATTGACAGAAGTGCGAACAGTGTTATTTGACCAAGGGGGGCTGGAGTTAGACCCTTGGTTGGCTAAAGGTACAAAGTTAGTGACAATGTCTTGAATAAACTCATTAAGTAAAGAAAGTTGAGAGTCGACATCGAATTGGTCTAATTCAGAAGCCCAGTCAATGCAAGAGATAATTTCATTTATGAGAACGTAATCTGCCTTGCGAAAATTTCGGCGGGTTGTTTTAGCACAATTAAGATAGAAATCAACATTAATATCAAATTTCAGGATATCGTGGTCACTACGGCCAAGAGGAGCATAATGAGAAACTGAAGTGATTTGCAGTTCAGGAGAAGCAATAATAAGGTCAAGAAGACTGGACTTCTGGCCAAAACGATGCCTTGTTGGCCTAGTAACATGTTGGGAGAGATCGAAATCTTGCATGAAGTCAAGAAATTCTGAACTGAGATTGACTAGTAACATTTTCATCCCAGTTAATCGAAGGAAAATTGAAATCACCCATAAGGAGAGTAGGGAGGTGAGGTGAGGAATCCATAGAGTGATTGAGAGTGGACAGCAAGCCAGGCCAGTGCGTAGGAAGAGCATTACTGGGAATGCGGTAACAGCACCCAATTTTAAAATTGTAAGAATTAGTGAGTTTGACACAACACCAAATGGTTTCCCATTCCCCAGATGGGTCGGTGTTTACATGAAGAAGGAAAGAAGGGATGTTGGAATTAATGTAGAGAGCAACACCACCGTGGGTGCCACCAGTCCTATCACCACGATAAAGAGTGTAGCCAGGAATAGTCATCAAGGAAGATTCAGTGGACGAGGAGAAGTGGGTTTCGGTAATGCCGATAATGTCAGGTTTTTCAGTGGCGATTCGTATTTTGTATTCGTCATACTTATTTGAAGAGCCCATGGAATTGAAATAGTTAACTTTGAGAGAGTGGAAAGTTTTGTTCAAAAGAGCCTGTGAAAACTGATGTTCTCCCTTAAGCTGCTTGGTAGAACGCAAATCGTTAACCATGAATTTATAGGGGGTGGGGGGCATCCTCCTCCGAAGGATCATTGGTAGGGTCAGAGTTAACACTTTCTGAAACTGATTCAGAGTCAGTAGCACTGAGATGAAGTTGTGTGTTCTCATCTTCTTCGCTCACTTCAGTCGCCCAGGATTTCTTCTTTTTTCTCGTGGTGATGTTTTGAATGGTTGCAGAGGTTTCAATTGGATGTTTGGCAGGGATTAAAAAACGATCCATTTTGGTTTGCACTTGGCTGCGAGACACAAAAGGTGCTTGTTGACTGGAAGGACCGGGTTGATTATTAGTTTGGGTGTGTGAAGCATTTGGGAGTTTTTTTTTCTTGCCCCTGAAATGCATAACCTTAGCGTCTTCTGGCCAAACGTTGGAGCACAAAATAATATCGACGTAATCTTCGTCGGTGGTAACGCAAAACGAAGAGTAAGTTGGGTACCTTGTTCGCAATTGAAAGCACCCTACATAAATGCCAATTGAGTGTTTGATTAGTTTAATAATGTCGTTTGGTTTTGTAGTGGGGCTAAGGCCTCCAACAAAGATTTTAACCATGTTGGAAGTATGCTTTCCTGATGCAATTGTAGTATGCCTAGTGGTCTGTCCAATTTGAGGGCGTTCCTTGGGAATAGTAGGAAGTTGGGCGGGTAGCCTTGCAGCACTAGAATAGAGGTCAGCGGATTTGGGGGCTTTATTAGCATTTCTTTTGCTTTGGATGTACGATTTTTTGGACAAAAATGTTGTAAATCCTTGCTGAGTGTCGTCTGCTTGTGTGGCATGGAGATCAGTGGTAGATTCAGAGGGTTGTCTTTCTGACGCATTGAGCTGAAAAGATGATGGTGGCTCTATCGGGCGTTCTGTGTTATTACGGAATTGAACAAGATCAGCTGGGACAGAAGCTGTGTACCTCAGAGGGCCTTGAGCAGAGCAGGTATCACTAAGATGAGTGCCGGGTGCGGCGCTAGTTGCTTTGTTTACAACGGAGCGTGCGACAACACGATCGAGTGTGTTGGAGTTTTCGTTAATGTTGTGAAACTGTTCATGGTTATTAGAGACTAAAGTTTTGTTGCTTGAAGAACGAGGTAAGATCGGTGAGTGGCAGTGTTCATGATTAGCAAGTTTATCGCTACTAGAGCTAGCATGGTGAGATTGTTGTTGTTGCTGCGACAAGGATGACGTAGAAAAAAGATGGTGGCCCCCACGAGTAGTGGCTACCTCATCGGTGTTTGGGACAGGAGGCTTCACAAATTGACTAAGAAATGCGAAGCCTGTCCGAACTTCATTCGTCAAACAACGGACGGAAAATTCTAAATTATCGTACCTTCTTAGGACGTCAGAAACGACCTTGTTGCGTTCGACGAGCGTATCCACCAGAGAGACACAAGCATTGCAGTACCACCGGAGATTTTCGGAAATTTCCAAGCCGACGGCACGAGCAACTTCAGTTGGTAAGTCGGAACATGTAACGTGGTAATGTGAGTAACAGAAGTTACATTTGAGAGAGGGTTCATGCGAGTCGCAGGTAAAATTACAAAATTTGCACGAGCGAGGTGCAGGACGTCTGCCCTCGTCGGCCATCTTCTGTATTCTACATTCTTCTACATTCTACATTCTTCTGTATTATTCTGTATTCTACAGTTAGTAATTAGAATGAAATTATTTCTGTAAATACATATTTCATATTATAAATTTGATATAGGTTAAAATTTACTGATGTCATACTTCATAATCAGCCGGGGTATGAGGATAACATTAAACAACTTTGGTGATGAAGTGTTTATTAACCAATTTTTATTTCTTTTTAATAGTTCTGTAGGTGTTTAAATTTCCTAACTGAAGGGGTAGCCTATTAAATTAAAATGGGATCCGATATCATAGACCTCTCCTACCATACGAGTTTCTTGTTAGAGGTTCCTTTAACCATTTACTATTTGCCCGCACGCATCTACCTACCTTTGTTTGGAATTCATTGGAACAGCAATATTGCGTCAGAAAACAGAAAATCATTGTTTGTTCCACGTTAAGTATCCCATCCTCTTTATAGATATCCTGTGTATGTTTTAAATTATAGGTTTTAAGCAAGATTTTAATTGCTTTACTATGAAGTTTTGGGAATTCTAAGATTAAACTATGTGATTCCATAAATAGTAACTGCGTATCTCGTGTGTGACATGAATAGTATGATAGTGCTATTTTCGCACAGCAAGACAGAGAGAGAGAGACAGGACAGACAAGATGGCTGCCCCCATGTAAACCGGAAGTGCCACCATTTTGAAAGATTACCATCAATTTGGAAGGTCATGACGTCACTTCCGGTCCGCCATTTTGAATACGTCACGTCTTGTCGGAAATGGAACCGGAAATATCGCCATATTGAAGAGTGGAACCGGAAATGCCACCATTTCTCTAAGATGGTTTCAGTTTCAATTTCTGAAATTATTTAAAATGCCCATAACTCGGGAACCACTGGTCCTACAGCAAAATGGATCGAAATTTGGCCACCCTTTCAACAACCCCACCGGAGATCCTACCCAATTGATGGCCCACCCAAAAAAGCAGAACTCGAATTTTGGGAGTTAGCCCACCCCAATAAGTCGAGAACCGTCGGTCATAGAGCGAAACAGTTTGAGATTTACCATCCCCGGACCGTACCCTACATGTAGCCAACCCCAGAAATCGGGTACCTCGAATTTTGGCAAGTTGGCCCACCCTGATAACTCGGGAACCGTTGGTCCTAGAGCGGAACAGCTCGGGATTTGGCTACCCACCCACGAAAGGAATTGGCCAGGGTGCCAAATTTCCGTTAACGAACTGTACGTGGCTTTCTTACTATACGGGTGGTAAAAATGGTAAGGTTTAAAAAGCCGAACGTTTCCTTCTTACAGTTCATAGTGCGCGCGTAGGACCGACATGTAGCCAATAGGTTGATTTATAAACATTACTAATGCCGATTTTACGAATGCACTCATTCATACATACACACACACACGTATACGCACTGGTTGAGGTTTAGGATGGAAAGGATATGGGTGGGATGGGTTTGGGTAAGGGTGCAACTACCTTTCCACCTTGGTTGGACCTGCCAGAGACCGAATTCTCCGATGGCATAGCCAACCACACCGTGTAGATAAGGGGGATTAGGACTGCTTTTCCTTCTTTCCCGCATGTTTGGCTCGCTTGGCAGCCATGTCTCTGGCTCTCGCCTCAACCTTGGCCATCTTCCTTTCTTCGCGCATGGAGACATACCTCTCCCGCTCGGCAGCCGCTTTTCTCAACCTGCCAGCCTCTCTTCTCCTCTCCGTCTCGTCCAACTTGGTCATCTGCTCCACTTCTTGACGGGATGGTACGCCCTCGACTCTGGCGTCCTCTCCTCGCTATCCGACGCTTCCCCTTCGCTATCTCGCTTCTCCACCTCCTCCGGATCGCTTTCTGGGTCCACATCGGAGTCAAAGTTCTCGTCCTCTTCATCCCCACCTCTGGTATCGGAAGTCCGATAGTGGCCGTGGGCGTAGGTTGCATCCCGTCTTCCAGGACGAAATGTTTGTCGCCGTAAGCCGAAAGCAAGGACTTGGTGACTACGTCGGTGGTGACTTTATGCTTTCGGCTACGAAGGGTTGTCCACGTCCTTGTCAACGGTGTGCTGTTCGAGGCAAGGTTTGTAGTCCTCGTGTCTAAGATGCTTCTTTACAAAGGTCCTATCCACGCTTTTTGCCATCTGCTTCTCCTCGGCCATGTCTGTGTAGACGTCTTCCATCTCGATGGATTAAAATAGGCTGTACGTGTTCATGAAGAGCAACGACCCATTGTCTCCGTACTTGGGTTTGATGTACCCGTAGTGGAACTGGTACATCAATATCTTTGAAAGCTCCAGGATGGTGAAACCGGAATATATGGGGAGGTCGCAGTCAATCGTCCTGGCCTTCAGTAGTACGGAGATGAGGCTGTCGTTAAGGATTTGGAATGAGTCGGCGTGAGGAAACGAAGTGTACTTCACCAAACTTGTCCACTTTGCTAGCGAGTGTCACGGACACCTGTTCTGCTTTTGCTTCAGCATCTTCCCGAAAACGCTGTTGTTTGCTAATTTGAACAGGTCCTTTTCTAAATCATTCTGCTCAGCCTGTTTTCTTATGGTGTTTCCCTCGATTTAGGGTTTAAGCCAGACCGTCTGTTTGAAGCCGAGGATACGGCGGATGCATCAAAGAACCATTCCTTGCTGCGGGTAAAACTTCACGTTTCGGTAATGCACAACATATGTCCGCTTGTTGAAGAGGTTGGAAGCTAGCTTGGTGGTAGAGTTGACGACGTGTCCGATTTCCTCAGCTACCCTCTCGGAGAACGGCGAAACCATCAAAGGGTCGATCTTTAACAATTCCGGAGAAAGCGGGTTGATGTTGTGGGCATCATGTAATCTGGGAGGGTAGTCCAAGTCCACTTCCAAGATGAAACCGTATTCACCGTCTTCAGAAATCGAGCAGACGTTGAAGGCTCGAACCTCCTGTTTGGTGAGCCACCTAAAGTTACCGTACGGAAAGTTCTGGATCATGGCCCACCTGTATAGGTTGTTGGCGTCCAGGTAAATAAGGAAGGAGATGGGACGCTCCGGTTCGAAGGTCTCAGGGAAATAGTGGTTGTTAGTCGTGGCATAGCGATGAGCGAAGTACAAAAGTGCACCCCTGATACCGGAAGTTATGAAATTATGCTTCATGTCGTGGGTGAAGAGGTCGAGTTTCGCTTTTGTTTGCCGCAGTACTGCACCCCAACTGAAACTGGGTGTGGATAGGTAGTAGCAGGGGTTGAGACGAAAAGTCTTGAGGCAGAGAGCCTGGAAGTTCTCAAAGACATCCGCGATGAGGTAGACGTCCATGAGTTGGTATACGGCATGGTACGAGGCAAGAGCTTGATGGCCAACATGCTCCAGAGTGTCTGGGCGTGTTGGTATTCCTCTTCGCCGATGTCTTCTTCCTTTACTTTTGAGTGAAAAGCTTCCTTCGAGGGCAGCTCCGTTTCGTCGAACACCTCCACCCCAGGCGTACGTAGGCGTACGTGCTCATAAGGATAGTGACCTTTCTGCGTCTGCAGGTTCAGTATGGTATCGGTGTTGATGCTGGGGTCGAATGCTGTGAATCTGTCGTGACGGGAGCTTTATCCAGACTGGCTTGGAGAATGGAGAAGGTGTCACCCGCGTTCGTCAGGTTCGTGACGAGTGTCGCCAGGGATGAGGCCAAGAAGTTCAGGCTGTCGATGAATCTGAGTGTGACGACGAGATTCTTTTTGGGTTTGTTGGGGAGAGGGTGGGGGTTTTCAGGTTCACCGACATGCTCTGGAATCACTCCGAATTTCTGGCGATGACGTCGACACTTCTGGTAAACTTCTCTGCTGCCAACACCAGTAGATGCATGTCGTAGCCTTCCAAATTGTGGAAGACTACCGGGATGACGCTGGTCTGCCTTGCCGACAAGTTTCATTCGTTGTGAGCAGAACAGCGGTACTTGCCAGGAGGGAAGTGGTCGTAGTCCCGTGGTCAAGCCTTCTTCTGCGAGGTGTACAATCCCGGTTAAAAACCTTGTCTGCAGTAGTAACAGTTCTGAGCCAGCAGGAAACGAGCCTCTTCCTCTTCGGTGAGGGTGAGAGGTCGATTATTGGCGATGATGGCGGCGTATTTCAGAGCCTCTTCTTCGACCGACTTCATGAAGTCATCCATTGCGACGAGTCCGAAGTGATATTTCTCGTTGACGATCTCGCCACCGGGCCCGACGACGACGTACCCGTAGCTGATGGGCCTGTGTTTGTGGATGAGAGTCGTTGAACTGGTGGACGGACCAGGTAGAGGCCCCAACATGGGCTGGATCAAGTACTTGAAATTGCGTAGGTGACCCAGGGGTGTTTGTTCAGTCGACTGAAGTGCTTGAACTCCAGGGTGTTTGTGCCGAGTTTCGGGAATCTCAACTGCTGGCTCGGGTACAGAGCGAAGCATTCTGAGTGATGTTTGTGAAGAGAGATTTCTCTCGTGAAACCTGAGAAGCAATTGCGGCAGTAAAATTTCTTGTTTGATCGAACACCTGCCTGCTTGAAGATGCCGTCGAAGTCGCTGATAGTGCAGTAGTGAAAATTGGGGCTGCCATCGTCGTCGTTCTCAGCCAGAAACAGCAAGTCGATCACCAGACGACCGACCACAGACTTGCAGACTCGGCTAGGGTGAACTCCAAATTCTGTGGTGAAGGTGATCATGTTGATGGCGAGATTGCTGTTCTTAATCGTCAATCTGACTGAGCTTCACCGGGTACCAAAGCATCGAGTGGTCGAGGGTCTCCATCCACTGGGTGTAGTGCTGAGGATCCACGACAAAGCTGTGATGAATCGCCGCCAAAACGGAGTACAGGAAGCAGCGGTTGTCCGTCCTGGTTTCCACGTTCACGATGAACTGATGCTTCTTCCTCAGTGTATCGGGAGGGGAACGTAAGATGACGCGTGGAAGGAGTCGTACTTCCTCACATTGATCTGGAGATCTGTCACGTCATCGACGACCCAGCCGCTGCCCTTCTCCTTGAAGGCATCCATGGCATAGTGGATCTTCTCGTAGACCTTCTCAACCAACTGAGGGATGTCGTGCGCCGAGGGAGCATTGGCGTAGAGACTCCAGAACCCGGCATTGAGGGTTTGCCCGGCTCTGGAAAAGCTCGTCGTCTTGGAACTTGCAAGACATGAGACTAGTGAGGCAGGTTAACCAGTCGTTCCGCCGGGCAAACTTTCTATACGTGTTTATCTGCGTGAGCAGGTACTTGTATCCCCCGTTAACGCCAGAGTACGGGATCATTTCCAGAAGATCGATTTTTTACAAGTCATCGACGCCGAGTGCCTTCGTTCGACGTCTCGGTTATCGACGCCTGGCCGGTTTGTGTAGTTCTTTGACTAACGTGTCCATTCCGATCCTTTAATCATTTATGTTTTTTATTGTGTTTGCCCCATCCCCAACTTGACCTTAACCTTCATCGCACCGACAACACCCGCAGCGGCCGCCTTCTCACCCAACCCCAGGGTGTTCAACAGCAGTATATTCTGGGCCTCGGTAGCCAGCTCTTCGTGGGCTCAGTGTCGATCTTCCAGATCGGAGCTGGTAGCGTAGGCTAGGTCGTGCCATTTACAAGCTTCGTCAGAGCGTTTATGCTGACGTCTCCTCTGGCCAGTCTCTTGCCGAGTTTCGTACCGGGCCTGCAGTACCTGTACCCGGGGAAGTGGAGTTGTACTGGTAGTTTGTCGATGATCTTGTTAAACAGACCCGAACCTTTCTTGTCCCGCTTTCAACCCTTGTGGCGCTGGGCGTTCTTGGCCCCGCAGTCCGCGCATTTGCCTTTCAACAAAAGGCGGTTGTTGGATGTCGTTACAAGGTTGGAGTTGAGGGTGTTGATGCCCCGTTTGCACTTCAAGACGTACATGTTTAAAATGTTTAAACTGAATAAAGGCTTAAATAATGAAACTCATCAATTACGACAACCTCGGCGAAACTGTCGGGAAGATCAAGACGCCTCGGAGTAAGCTCAGATTCCCCGATTCGCAGCGGTGCATCGTCTGCGGTCCGGCCGGATGCGGGAAGACGAACCTTGTCCTCAATCTCCTCTGCAATAAGGGCTGGTTAGAATATGACTGATTCCATGTGTGCTCCAAGATCCTGTTTCAGACTACGTACGAGAGGCTGAGACGGGCCTTCAACGAGACTTGTCCGGAAGTCGCGGTGTTCTGCTAGAATAACGAGGAGGTACCGCTACCCGAGGAGCTTCTACACCCCGGCAAGAAGACTGTATTCCTCTTCGATGACTGCATGATCAAGAAACAGGACAGAATCGAGAGGTACTTTGCCTACGGTCGGCACGCCACTGTGGACGTCTTTTATCTGCGCCAGAACTACAGCAGGATACCGAAGAGGGTGGTCCGAAACAACACGAACCTCCTGTTTCTCTACAGGCAAGACGACGACAATCTCAGGCACGTCTACAACAACCACGTCAGGTGTCACATGAGCTTCGAGGAGTTTAAGCGGACCTGCGGGGAGTGTTGGAACTCCAACCCGCATGGATTTCTAATGATCGACAAGGCCAAACCCTTGAGAGAAGGGAGGTACAGACACATGTTGGATTGAGGCTGTTACCCGATGTTGACGTCAACGTTGATGAGTACACGTGCGTTTGGGTTGACGAGAACGTGTGTTTGGGTTGATGTGGACGTAAGAGTTTGGGTTGACGAGGACGTGCGATTTTTTTTCGTCAGTAAAAAGCCATAGCCACTCAGCATCGCCCAGACCAGTTTTCCAAACAGGTCGACGCTCTAAAACTCTTTACTCGTAATCAAAAAGCTGGCGACGTTCGAGGATCTGATCGCGTGTAATCGGTTAATAGCTGGGGATGTGGACGGCGTCGAATTGCACCATTGCTTCAGGTCCACCATGCCAAAATACGAGGTGGCCAGCATCCGAGTATGTACGGCACTGCCGACATATGTACGGCACTGCCGTGTCAAGATTACGGCAACACGAACGTGATCGGAGATGCACAGAGCGGGACCGTCTCGTAAAAAATGTCCACCCGTCGGGCGGATGGCTAATAAAAAAAATCGTTTTATTGTCCCGGTATCCCGACATTTTATTCCGAAACCAGTTATTTAATCAAAAACACCCGGCAACCCCGACCCCCCCCCCACATCTAACGATTAACGGGTTACACGTTCGCCAACAT
>JAHWFP010133256.1:0-15457 GCA_023313725.1 Lithobius niger
GTTCATCCTTCCATTGAGCAGGCTTGGTCATGTTTTCAGCAGGTTCTCGCTGGCCACATCGAGCTTAGCCGTGACCCCCCTCGACCACGTCCCAAGAGGGAAGGTGTTTTACCGTGCCACATTGTTAAGCTTGGTAAACTGAAGCTGAAATGCTGGCATCGGCTTAAGTCCTGTAGGAACCCGGAAACAGTTACTGCCTATTGCGATGCTCGCAAAAAGTATTCGGACTCAGTTGAAGCATGGCACAAGTACCAGGAGGTGGCTACAATACGAGAGGGCAACCAGGCATCTTTATTTAAACTTTATCGGAGATTAAACTCTAAGATTCGCAAGTTGCCACCCCTTAAATCAGGATCATCCTTCATTACTGATTCCCAACGAAAGGCACAGCTTCTCTGTGATACCTTTGCATCAAACATTATACTCGATGATGGTATGGTAATCCTCTTTGTCCTTGTCACCAGCTTCCGGATCATTCTATTTCATGTCCTCAGGCATCCTTCACCGCGGATCTGGTCTTTCGGACTTTAAAAAAACTTAAACCAAGTAAGTCTTGTGGTCCTGATGGTTTCTCTGCCTACCTGTTTCGAGAATTGGCGGGGGAGATTTGTGTCCCCCTCTCTAGGCTTTTTTCATGTTCCTACACCGAGGGAAGACTGCCAAAGGCTTGGTGCACTGCAAACGTCATTCCTGTTTTTAAGAAGGGCTCTTCCTCTGACCCTCTCAACTATAGGCCTATAGCTCTAACATGTGATGCATGCAAGGTTATGGAATCCTTGCTAAGAGACATTTTGATTCCATTCTTCGAAATGAACAACGTAATTACTCAGGACCAATTCGGTTTCCTCCCATCCAGATCTTCTACCCACCAATTGCTCGCTGTACTTGACAGATGGACCAGTGCCCTTGACGAAGGGGTCCCATGTGACACAGGATACTTTGATTTTAAAAAAGCCTTTGAATCGGTCATACATCGTAAGTTGCTCCTTAAGATGAATGGCTGTGGTATTACTGGGGACCTTAAGTCTTGGCTTGCTGCTTTCTTGGCAACCCGCACTCAGAGGGTGATTGTTGAGAATTCAGTTTCTTCCTGGGTGCGGGTGCCTTGTGGTGTCCCGCAGGGGTCTGTCTTGGGACCTCTACTTTTTTTAATTTACATCAACGACCTGCAGTTTCCTAATGACGATTGTTTTGGGTATAAATTCGCTGATGATTTGAAGATTGGAACTGAGTTGCTTTCCGCGTCCTGCTCCCCTGTCCTGGAATCCCAGATCCTCCATGTTGCGGAATGGTCCCGGATATGGCAACTCCCACTTTCAGCTCAGAAGTGCTGTATTTTCCATGTTGGAAATAAAAATAAATGTAATCGGTATTTTCTTGACCAGATACCACTTCTCTCATCCTCTGAAGTGTGTGATCTTGGTATTTGGTTTTCTGGCAATCTAAAATCATCCCTCCATTGCAGGAAAATATGTGCTTCTGCATATTCTAGATCGGCCATTGTACATCGCTGCTTTATTTCTGGTGATGTTCTAACTAAGGTCTGGGCATTCAAGGTATTCGTGCGGCCTATCCTTGAATACGCCCTTTTCTTGGTTGGAGACATTGATCTCATCGAGAAAACTCAGCGCAGGTTTACAAAAAGCCTACCAGGATTCAGGAACTTGGACTATGGCGAGCGCCTGAAAAAATCAGGCCTGGAGCTGTTGGAACTCCGTAGGTTGAGGTTCGATCTAATTTTAGTATACAAGATCCTTAGAGGACTTATTAAGGTTGACCTCCCGTTTTTTGATCCTGCACCCCGATCGATGTGGACCCGAGGACATAATTGGAAGCTGGCTTTTCCCATTACACATTTGGACTGTCGTCGGAACTTTTTCTCAGTCCGGGTTGTCCCTATCTGGAACAGTCTTAGCGAGGAGACTGTGAATTCTGCTACCCTATCTGGGTTTTGCCGACTCATTCGCAAGGAACAACTTGACAGGTTTTTGAAACGCCCGGTTTAGTTACTCTAGTAAAAGGGATTTTTTTTAATGCTTTGAAGGAACAGTGTTAGTGGGTCCACCCCCTTCTGTCACCCTTCCACGGATGTGGTAAACATTTTATTATTATTATTATTATTATTAAGTGGGGTTAGTTGCGCAATTAGTCAAGCGGTGCCTGGTGAGGGACTCTAACCTGTGGCCTTTGATAATAGGAGATTAACCAGTGCTGAAAAAAAATACTCCACGGATCAGCAAGAGATGCTTGATGTAATTTATGCTGTCAAGAAATTCAGGCCTTTCATTGAAAATACCGAACTTGAACTTCAGACAGATCATGCCGGCCTTAAAGCTCTGTGCAAGATGCCTAACCCTTCTGGAAGACTAGCTCGATGAATCATGGAATTGGAGGGTTTGAATTACACCTTAAAATGGAGTAAAAGTGTCGAGAATGAAGTGGCTGGTTATTTATAAAGGATGCATGAAGATTCCAACATGGCCGACAACTGCAACGATGGGGTGGAAGTGGAAGAAATGAAGATTGATCTAAGTGACAGCGATTTTCCATCACTCATTGAGTTTCAGGGAGCCCAGCAAAACGATCCAGTTGCCTTAAGACACATCAACAAAATTGGAAGAAAATAGTGGCAGTGTCACTTAAAAGGTTCTAAAGGCCGGACAATTTGTCATGCGCCAAGGCCTGCTAACAAAGGCATTTCAATCGCGTGAACCAGGTGAATTCGGGACCAGGTGAACTGGACCATCTCTTACAAAATCTTTGTGTGTAGGAGTCTTCAAATTCGGTGCATGACAACTGCACACTCCCCTCCAGAAGCTGGACATCTAGGCGTTTTCAGTACATTACATCATCTTCAAGAGCAAGAGCATTTAACTTGGTACCACATGAAAAAATCAGTCGCCTGTTTCATTCGTTCTTGTCCTGCATGCCAAATGTGCAAGGCACCTAATACTAAACCTGGTGACCTTCTTCAGGTTATGGAACGGCTAGGGCCCTTTATCAACGTCAGCCGTGACTTGATCGGTCCATTTCCTGCTTCGCCTGGAAATTTCAAACACATCCTGGTAGTTGTCTGTGACATTGTAATTGGATTGAACCTTTTACCTTAAGAACTGCAAAACTCAAACAGATAGCTACGGCTGTGGAATGGTGGATAGCACATTGGGGAAGACCCCGGAGAATTTTGACCGAGAGAGCGGCCATTTTTAGATCAGCTGGTTGTATTAAATTACTCAAGTCTCATGGAATTAAGTCTGACTTAACTACGGCTTACCACCCTCAGAGCAACTTAACAGAAATTTATAATAAATCTGTTAAAAGTATGTTGCGGGCTTACGTCAGTAGACATTAAAATTAGGTGTCAAAGTTGAAGCAAATAGGATTCGTAATGCGCACTGCTCACTCGGAATCAAGACAATATATGCCAAATGAGATTGTTTTGGGCAAGAATTTAGCCTAACCCTGGTCTAAGGACATTAACAACTTGAAAACGGCAGACGAACAGCTCCCTGCTGACAGAAACTCGAACCAAAAACACAGAAATTCAAACTGCTGCGGGAAGAAGTAACCGCAAGTTTCAAGAAGGAGTTTCAAGAAGGAGTTTCAAGAAGGTCTTATGTAAGACTTATATTTTAAGTTCTGCTTCGAAGGGCGTTAATAAATCTTTGGCTCCAAAATACACTGGTCCATTTATAATATTCAAGCGTCAAAGTACGAATACCTATCTACTTAAAAGTGTTATAAGTGGTAGAATCGTACGACCCACCAAAGTGGAGTTGAAAGAATATTTTGAACCAATCTGCAACAAACAACAAGAAGAATCATCAGGAAAGCAGCAACCAGTGGTTGGCAAAAAGGATAAGAAGCTAAAGTTGTTCCCAAAGTATCATAAGCCAAAGATTCAATCCCCAATCCTAAACCACCCTGCAACTTGAGAAAGAGGGATGGCATGAGCAGAGTAGCCAAGCAGCATCTTTAATCCATGGGGAGACTCCCACTTCCTTTTTTCTCCGGCGCCCGTCTTGATCAAACGGGAACAGGGGAGGGGAAGGAGACAACGGACTGACCACCTGAAGACCGGATCTGAATGGACAGATGTGTGCGCTACTTAAGAATTGGAGATTTGAGCATTTCTTTAGAAATTTGACTATTGTCCACGTGCGTTTGTGTATTGAGCTGATCGGCACAACCGATAATTGCTATTTTTCATTTTTATGGAAATTTGGAACAACGAACTTCTGTTGAAACGTCGACACCGGCAAAGCTTCAAACTCCCTAGAAAGACGGGTTTAAAAGATACTGTTGGAGGAGCGTAGTGTGATCGATGCGTGGAGGAAAATAGTTTTGTCCGAAAATCTGTAGAGTTAAGACAGGTGAGATTCTGTGCACTGCAACTGAGGTGAATGTTAGCTTACGTTTGGAAATTAGGAAGTTATATCTTCGGGTAGGAGAAATGCATCATGGTGTCTGTGGTCGGCTAAGGAATTAGCCAAGATGAAAATGGGCCTTAGGACGACCGCAGACTTTTAATGGGTTTGGACTAATCGGCACAACTGTGAGGGAGGAAACAGGTATTGCATCATGGACCGGGAAGCAGCACGGTGGAAACAGTGGTTTCACACAGATTACCACGAGTTCGTTAGCTTCGGTGTTCGGCAGCCGTCGGGTTGTAAATAGGTGTTCGTGCTCTCGGCACAGTGCTCCAAATTGGCCTTTGCCAATTGAACCTCGATTTGCACCCGTTACTAGAGTTGTGCGTAATTCCCACGTCCAGCCGCAGGATATGGCATTTAATGCCAGTTCATTTCCAAATTGACGTCGTCAAGCTAAAACAAATTGCGAATTCAATTATGCTTCACAGGCAACGTGACGCGCAGTCACACTGTGTCCCTGTACATGATTCCGTGAGTGGTGAAGGGGAGGTAACCATATTGATGGTCTTTCCTTCGGCAAGCGACATGCGGAGATTCTTGCAGCAGGGTGCAAAGGAGTAATGCGAAATTTCTGTGCATAATGTCACAAATTCGGCTATGGCTAAAGTGCGCTTTGGGAATCATTGTTAAAAGTGTGTTTTTGTGAAAGTGCATCAATTGGATACACTTGATGTAGCCAAGGATGGTACGTAAGTACTTTTAGGTGTCGAAATACACCAAAATCTATATATACATATATACAAGATTTTTTATTTTTAGTGCTGGAATAGGGATGTACCAATATGAACTCTGTGGTTTGATAATGCAGTGAACTGTTACTGACATTTGTGGACTGATCTTCAGTAGAGAGAAGGCGTTTGGATGTGATGACCGTATATCGGTTTGGGTATCACTAATTTGTATTAGTGATTTCGTTTTTGCATGTGTTATTTTGATTATTTGTTGCTTTATTTTGTGTATTACGTGTATGTTGGCGTATATTTGTTTTAGTGAACTTAGTGTGAAATTTTGCATGTGTATTTTGTGAAGGTAATTGTTTGGTATGCATATGTTGGATTTCTTATTTTATGTTGATTTCTTTTTGGATGTGATTTGTTGTGGTAATTTGTATTGAACTTTGATAAGTGTATGTAGTTTTGGTAAAATTGATTTAACTTAAAAGTTGTTGATTTTCAGTGAACATATTATTTTTATTGCTCATTATCTTTGTTGCATTGAAAGTTTGTGTTGATTTTTTTGGAGTGAACTAATGGTCTGTTGATTTAAGTCTATTGTGTGCAATTTGGTTTATTTTTGTGTTGTGTCATTAATATATGATTTAGTTTAAATTAGATTTAATGTTGTGCTCCAAAAAAATATGGGTGTTTGGATCTGATTTATGTAAAAGAAAGAAAGAATGAAAGAAAAAAGAAAGAAAGAAAGAAAGAAAGAAAGAAAGTCAAGTAAGTAAGTAAGTAAGTACTGGAGTCGTGTTTGTTTGTTTGTTTGTTGTGTTAATGAAATGTATGGAACAGTTTATGACTGTTGTGTATAAACATTTCCCAGTGCATTTTTGTTTGTTGTGTATCGAGCAAATAAATTAGAACAGCCATTGCAATCTTCCCCTTTCCTATTTTCCCAAATCTGTGCGCAAACCTCTTTTCTTCCCATTCACTTCTACGTCTCTTCGCAACTCTATGATTGCAATGACGGCTGTTATTTAAACTTGAAATTTTGGATGTAATGGATTCAACCATTTGGGTGAATTTTAATCGTACTCGTACTGGAAAGGGCAATCTACCTAAATATGTGTTGTTTATTGGTTTGTATTGTGTGTTGTGTGATGCATGATATGTTATGTGTATTTTCATGTGTTTGCATGCTTTTTTTAGTGTTTATTTGAAGTTCAACCTAATTTATGAGATTTTCCCTTGAATTTTGGATTAATTACCTCTAATTGGTAAACTTGAATTTATATTGACGTTTCATTATTGTTCGAAATATTCTGGGTTTTTTTGGGATGTTGCATGCGTCTGTGTGTGTGGAAAATTAAAATTGTTTGGGGGAATTTGCATTTGGTCAGAAATTTTATTTAGAACTTATAGTTGACATTTTTTAAATATGTTTGCATATTTGTGTTGTTTATTCAACGTGTGTTTTTGTTGTGTTCTCCTTATGTTTGAGTGTTTGTTGTGTTTTTACATGTTCAAATTAACTTATGAATAAATGAGTCACTCCCGGATTTTGCCTCAGGGTTAGGCAATTAAGAGAAGTATGTGTTTTCAAAGGGAATTTTTGGGATTATTTGGGGAGACCTAGTGTGTGGTGTAATTAATAGCTTAGTTAATTTTTTGAATGGGGAGGGTGTAACGGTGTACGTAGCACTAACTTGCTGCTTACGGCACTATTACTTACGGCACTATATAGGCTTATATAGTTGCCGTATTTTCTAACCTTATTTCGTCAGCATTTTAAACGTCATTTTTGGCACTGGGTGCAACCGATTCCTTTGTCGATTGACCCCAGCCCCAGAGAGGATTAACTTTAGCCTTTAAATGGTGTGTGGCCTATTACATCAGACCAAACCCCAGTCAATGGCAGGGGTGGGCAAAAAAAGGACGTTGCTTTCCATTTCTATTGTTCTCTAGAACTTTTGATCGGGACGCAACGCAAGTGAAATCTTACATCAGCTTTAGGTTCTATGGCGTGAGAAACAATCGAGAATGATTGAATGGCCAGCCCTTAATAAGGACTGGCCACTAGCATACGGGATCATCCAATGCAACAGGTAGTTCTTCTATGCAGTTGGTGGACATTGCTTTCCACCTTATGCTTACGCTATTATGGTGCATGAGCAATGTAAGTTACTTAAGCCTATTAGTGCGTCCGTATGTTTCCCTAATTTGGCTGTTAACTTCCATTATTATTAATCATTTTGGTTCAATACAACACATTGTGTTGCTTTTCCTACCTAATCATACTTCTCGAGTGTTCCCTAGCATTTAGGTTGAACTGGTTGACTCGGATGCAAACCATTGGCGTGCTCATTGTCTTTCAACCATGTTACACAAGGAAAATGATGCCTATTATCTCCAGACAGGTTGAAGCTTTCATACGGAAATCCATCTTGTCACCTCTGCACTGCACTTTGCGACTGTGATTCTCCTAGTTTTGTTATTCATTTATATACTGTTTTTCTGACGAAACTAAGTCGAATCGAAACTGAAACGGACACCAATTTGCAGTCATCCATCTTGGTGCTGCCTGTGGGTGCAGCCATCTTGGACCGTGACATCACTCCGGCCTGGTCACGAAACCTATGACATCACTTCCGTTCCAGGGATATACTCTCTCCTACTACTAAGTTTCATTATCCAGTCAAAATTCCTAGTAGTATTTTAAACTGCCACATGTCGGACAAGGATGCATAAACTATATTGTATTGCAAGAGTTCCCTTTCACGGAAAAAATTAAAAATGATACATTAGATAGTAAGAGTTAACTGTGTCACCCTCCAAGTTTCAACGATAACATTAACGTCCATCCTATCCATATAAAACATAAAAGAGCAAGGCGACAACTAGACACTTGTGTCTTAACGGCTAAGATAGTTTGGCTATTTTCAGGCATTTTCCTCAGGCATTTTCAAACTTTGGACACATGACAACATAAAAGTCACTGTGAGTGACACAGCTTAACGTATTCTTGTTGAAAAATGATGTGAATGTCGATATTTGCCCAACTACTAGCCACTACTACTGGCTACAGCTAGTTTCACGAAAATAAATTCTTCCATGCGATGAATCAAGTCGAAATTTTGAAGCTAACTGTAATTTAACAATAGAACGTTCCTTTTGCTGGTTTTGCAGGTTGGGCAAAGCGTAAATTCAGTTAGTTGTGTCACCATGGTAACCACAGAAGATCAGAGCTTTGTAGGGAAGCCATCTTGGTCTTCAAGCGCAGTGATATTCTGGTATGTCGTTACTTACTAGAAATTTGTTAAATGGAGTTCTGTTAGGCTTGCGTTACGTGGCGAAGGCCAGAAAGACAGCCAATAATAATGTAAAAATAAGAGCGAGATATTATGTATATCTAATAAAACCGTGCGTGAAGTGTGGAGGAGGGGGGATGACTGGTGGCTGTCGCTTACTGTCTTCCCAATGGTTAATTATCATTAGAAAATTATGAAGGTATATTCTCAGTAATAATACAACGAGAGCGTAGTTTTTTATCGAAAATTTTCTCAACCAAGAGTTACGTTCCGAAACTGAAAAAATACCGAGCGCTTGCGCGAGGTGTTTTTATTAGCTTGGGAATGTAACGAGTGGTTGAGAAAATGTATCGATACTTAAACTATGCTAGAGTTATACTTGAAATGAGAATATACCGCCTCCCTTAAACATCAAGTTTAAAATGAAACTTCAACTTGCACAACACGGCCTAGTTGTACTGCATTGTTTCTCGCTTGAATTCATAATTTTTGTTTGCACGAAATGATAAAAGCGTACCAAATGTTGCCACATGCACTCACTGGTAGTATCTGTAGGAATCCTATTTTCTACTGTCGTCTCCATAAATAATGTAATTTTGTTTCGGACGAACTTAAGCAAAACCAAAAGTAATTCCCCATGAAAGCAGACAACTGTTAGAATGCTTCAATGGAAGTAAATACGTGTTTTATTTTTGATCAAAGTGTTTCTCATAGATTTAAAATAGATTATGATCCATAACAATACTAAGTTTTACGATAATTGTTATTAATTTATTTCTACTATTTTCAGTTAAATCAAGTACCGTATATTATTACAGCACTGGGGTTGCCTCGATCGCCAAGCTTCTCATAGTATTGGCGATAAGCCTTACCAGAACGACGTAACGCTCTTCTGTTACTATGGTAACCAAAGATTAAACGCACATTGCCGAGATGTTAAATCATGAGTCACTTGACTGTCAGGTACGTCGTATACGCTTAGAAATTGATTTAGACCTACCAAATGCAGTTCTTTCATACTTTGTTTATGCGGCGTAAGCCGCGGTACAAGACGAGTCGAACGTTAATTCAAGATGGAGGGGTGACGTCGATACTTTAATCTGATAAAATACCGTGTAGTCGTTTAATCGCTGTTAAGGAGGCGTGATTGGCTTGTGGCCACAGTTTATT
This sequence comes from Lithobius niger, assembly GCA_023313725.1. NCBI lineage: Eukaryota > Metazoa > Arthropoda > Chilopoda > Lithobiomorpha > Lithobiidae > Lithobius > Lithobius niger. Next base: position 9,574 of record JAHWFP010133256.1, read on the forward strand.
GGCTTCCCATTGGTTAATTGTTGTTATAAAACTATGACAGTATATTCATAGTTTATTCATATGAAGGTATATTCATAAGCCACACACAAAAGATTTTTATCGCCCAACTCAACCAGTAGTGGTGCGTAGCTACCAATGGTTGGTACAACTCCATACAGCTTCAAGAATGGATAATGCTAAATTAAAAGCGAACCTTTCAAGATTTTCCAAGAAGAAGTGGATATGTAGAAAACAGTCTCAGCGCTTGCTGTCACTGCTTACTGTTGGTATTGACACTATTAACTAAAAAACAAATGTATGGCACGTGAATGTCCATTTCTTTCATGCAGCGTATGATTATATACATATATATTTTGTCACTTTAAGGTCCATTAGGCTCTACTTGATGGGGGGGAGGTGGATTTTAGGACATATTAGTCACAACTTTTTTCCACCAATCGAATCTTTAATGGGCCCTATTTGTGTTTTTTTCCAATTAATAATTATAACTAAAGGAGACTCATTGTTAACAATATCACGTATTGTGTATTTTGTCTGTATCATTTGTTATTTTTTAATTTCACTAACCTACTTTTAAAATTCTCTTCTCTTTAGACAGCATCGTTTTTTAAAAGATGCCTGATCATTATTTCTGGTATGTGCTTATTTTTAAGTGCCCACATTTGTATCAGATTGTGTTTAATCCGTGAGGATTTCATTTGCTACAGGATATTTGTGTACTTATTTATTTTCACGCCGACTTGTATGTATTAAGTCTTGCTGCCCGTCTACCAGGAAGTAATTTGTAATGAACTGTTTTTATCTGAAATTATATTCCTGCTCATTTAGACCATTTACAAGACTTAGCATTGACCCACTACTGTGAGTCATTTGTATCCAATGTGCGAACGAGCTCATTGTAAACGCTAACCAAAGTACGGAAATAAATCCCTTCTTCTTAAACTACGGACATCAATCCCATCTTCCTAGCAGTAAAAATTAAACTTTGCCCATTACTCAATTCCAGAGTGAGCCCATATCATTATTCGGCAGACCATGGCATCAAATCTGATCACCATGGCCCAGATCTGATCACCGGTGCCGACATATAACGCACTAAGCGTGCCCTAGGCACTCGTAAGAATGTTGTTTTTAAAAGGTGGAAACCAAACATACTGATTATCGATGATGGGGTATGTAGTTGCACACTAAAGGTACACACTAAAAGGTTTGACTGTTTTTTTAGGAAAAGGTGAAGTGTAGCTATTGAATGGTGCCTGAATACCGACTTATAGGGACACACTGCCTACCATCTCAACGAAACTAAGAGCACAATTACCTACCAATGTGTATCCTCTTACTGTAACGGAATTATTGATACTTTTCAGTCTTCTAAACTGAATACGAACCCAAAACTGACCTGGGACCAATGAAAACTAAGTTTCGAGCTCCAAACATTAAGTGCCATAGTGGTATTGTGGTTCGAGATACTTTCTGGTACTGCAATTCTTTCGTGGTACAGGACATTGTACTACTACTTCTATCTTCAAACAAGGGGCTACAGCGACTATCTAGTCGCATTGGTCTTCTGTAGAGTTCGTCCACTTTCAATGTTGAGGCGCACACCTCTATCATGCACTACAACAGCTATCTCTATTATATAATCTAAAAACAGTAACCATCAGAATTTACAACTTTAATTTCGTAAGTAGCAACTAACGAAGATTTGGATTGTATACAGTAAGCCTATTCATTTTTGCAACATGGTATGCCTCCGCGCACACAGTTACAGTGTTACAATGTAATGCGTAACGCAGCCTAATATAGATCAGTGGTAGTAGGGAAGGGACAGGAGAAAATGCAGCAGCGACTCGTAGCAACTATTGACGTTGCCATGGTAACGTGATTTTAGATCTAATTTTCATTTTTTAGGCCTAATTTTTTAATGGCAGTTTTGGTTTCGTAAGTAGCAGATAGGCCTAATGGGGAATTTGGTTCGATCGTAAGCCTATTTATTCACGCAACCATGCGACAAGACTCTTAAACGAAGCTAAAATGTTTTTGTTTTTACGGCTGTATTAACACAAATCTTTAGCATTTCAATTCGACGATGACGATTTAATTTAGTTACGTAGAAGAAGTCTAATAGCTATAAGGAGGCAACGATGTTTTAATTTGCCATGTTATTTAACTAACTTTTGACACTGAATGGAACGTTGTAAACAGTGGTCGTCAATTTCTGGTACCGTTGCGAAGTTGAAAAAACGACGGACGGACGGATGGACAAAGTCGTTGCAATAGTCTTCTCAGCCGGTACGGCTGTACAGAAGACTAAAATGAGATCACACAACGTACACTTCTTATGCATTAGCTTGTCTATGACCTGAAACAATAGCTTACACTTTGTGTGAACACGTATTTTTTTTAACTTACCAGTCACTCCCGGTAGGGAAAGCACGTTTTGTTGTACAAATATCTTGAAGACGACGATGCAGCAGCTTATCCATACGAGATATAAAAGGAAGTCAAAAACAAAAGCTGCCACCCAAATGTAAGTATTCCCAGTTCCAGTCATCATTTGCGTGTGTTTAAACTCTCTCACTCTTTCCTCCGCAACCAGAAAAACGAAAAAGAAAGTACAGATGCCCAGGCCGATTCCGACAGCAAAGGCAGCAGGCATCGCGTGAAAGACCATAAAGTTGGTACTATCAAAATATCCGCCATAATTACCCTCAAATTTATTCGACTGAAATTTGACAATTATCTGTTCTTTTCTCTTATGGCAGTCAATCAGAGCAGAATTGTGGAGCAAGTTGAGCGACGCTATTCTTCTGTACTGGCCTCGTTCACTAAACTCTGGATAATAAAAGGCAACGGCCAATACGCCTCCACTTTGTGAGGTGAAACTAGCCGACACTGGGTAATACACTTGCTTATACCCCACGGGATCTTCCTTGGCCACTTTCTGAATTTTCGTCGGCACGTCTTCCTTAATCACTTCTAGGGTCATATTTTGTGGAAGAGTTTGTGCGTATGCTTGTGGGAGGCAAAATTTCTCCGTATCATGGTATTCAAATACCATGGCCCTAGGGACATCGAAAGTGGTTGAAAATAAGAGTGAAGCACTCTCTGCCTTGATTTCTTCCTCATTCTTGTACTCTAATCTCACAAGGGCCACAATAGCAGCCACAAGAAAAATGCCGAACTGCAAATACAAACGAAACTTTTAGTTTAACAATCTGGAACCAAGAATTAACTTAACGATTCTGATCAAGCACTAGGACAGGAACAAGGAGTGACGGATTCGGTGATGGCACTATGGAGGGGCACGTGCTGCTGGGGGCAGGCGCGCCTCCCCCCCCTAATTTCAAGTTGGCCACCCTGGGGGCCCCCCTCCCCCCCCCCCCGAAAAAATTTAGAGTTCAGACAAGTTCGCAAACCAAAACGGTATTCATGCCGACATTAAAAAATAATACAGTAACGAGCTTCTAGGATTTTCTTATTCAATAGTTGAAACTACACAAATATTTTCACACCGTTCACCCGCCCCCCCCCCCCCACACACACCGATCCAAATCTTACACAACACATACTTTCTTCGATGTTGGCCTACTTGTACAAGTATTTTTTGATAAGTAAATTAATTGATAAAACTCGCATCTGTTATTAACTAGAAGCTGATAAAATGTCAGCGCCCCCCCCCCCCAAAAAAAAATATTGCTAGTTCTACTACTGGAAGGAATGCGTTAATAATCTGACCAAGCATATATGACAAGAACACAAAAATACCTCCCCCTCAGCAGGATGCTACTTGAGTGCCTGTTTCTGCCACTTCTGGCTTCCAGTGAGCCAGGGTAAGTACCGGAAAAAATTCTGACTAAATCAAGTTTTTTTAGACATTGTCTTTGTGAATTAAATTAATCGAGTTCAATTTAGACTTTTAGGCTATAATCAAAGACCGTGAAATGCTGTGTCCCCTGCTGGAGGCGAAACATTTTTTTTTAAATGGATTATCAAAAGGTGAAAAATAGTGAAATCTTTTTCTCAATTTTATCCTAAACGACTAAGCGTAGAGGTAATACTGCAAAAAATATCCACATTTTTTTACATGCTTATAAAAATTGGGAGTCGAAAGATGAAACATTTTACTCAATATTGTCCAAACAATTTGTGGTATTACTAGATAAAAAGTTTAAAATCGACATACACCATTTTCATTTTTTCCGAGATTTTTTCTCCCTTGATTTAGGGGATCTTAGGGTTGTTCTTGCCCTCATATTTCGGGACCAATCTCGTGCTTGGAGGAAAGAAAACTAATTAATCATCTCTCCTCCAAAGTATCGTGGCTGGGAGGAAAGATACAGTGAGGCGACCAAAAACGATAAGTGACAGCATTTGGAGTTATTTGCATGCTACACAGAAGTGTTGCGCAAACTAATGAAAAAAAAGCCCCGCATCATAAACTCTACTTTCAAACTGACCGAATGATGATAATTCACCAGTATTCATGGAAACATGAATTGGCAGTAACAATTTTCGGATTTTGCAACTCAACTCGAAATTGCCAACCCTATGTATTCGCGGACGTTGGGGAAGAAGCTCCCCCAGTCGCTACGACCCTGTATATAGTGAAAAAGGCCCCCCATTTATATATAATGGGAGTTAATATTTTAAAATACCATTACACCAAACAAATCAATGCCAAAAAAAGTTTGCGCTTAATTCTATTATTATTATTTCTGGAAAGATGTTCAATTTGGTGTTTCCCAAGGTTCAATTCTAGGTCCACTATTATTTCTTATTTATATAAATGATATTCAAGAATTTGCATGGAAACATATTTAACGCTTTATGCTGTCAATACATTACGATGTTAAGACAATGATAAAAAAAATTTACAGTTAGACTTTGATATGATTAACTGCTATCTAAGTCAAAATGACTTGTACATTAGTGTTGAAAAAACTTGTTTCATGCATATAAAAACTTCTCATTTAACAACTAATAATGAAGCTCATATTAAAATTACTGAATATATAAATAATTGTGCAAATCATGACCTCTGCTATTGTCAAAATATCAGTTAAGTACAAAATGCAAAATAGTCTGGTAAACATAGCCAAAAAAGGGGGTCAACATCAAATTAATATAAACACAAGGTATGTTTGGTTTTTCTGGAAGATTATACCTTACTTTATAACATACTAAAAATTGACGGTCGTATCTTGGCGCTATAGGCGGCCATATTGGAAAATGGCGGAATATTTAATACTTTTCGACAGTTTTTCCCCATTTATGGTGAAACCATGCATCGTACGACCATAACGTATAGGAACAAAGTTGTCGAGCATCAAAAGATATATAAATTTGGTCCTATGACTTTATTTCGTAAGACTAACGGTTATTCTACAGTCATATCGCAATTGTAATGGCCGCCATATTGAAAAATGGCAGCCCTGTCGCATTTTCGGACAATTTTCCTCCATTTTTGCGAAAACCGTGCATCCTACAAGCTTAGTGTATAGAAACAAAAGCGTTTAGAAAACAATTCTGGACAGGAAAAGTGGTACACATCTTTTACATAAAAGCAACCACTGAACCCCAAAATTGTATTTCAAGTATGTCACCCTTAATTCGTGCGAGCGATCCTTTTTTTAATTGCTAGGTACAGTAACTTTCGATTTCAGAGTGCTCTTGCGAGCTGTCTAGTAGTCCTAAATGGTCATGCTTAGGAGATTCTGAAAGGCGAAGATAATTCTTTTCATCAATCTAACCAAAATTGTTTAACTTAGACACGGACCGTCCTTCTACCGGTTGAAGGTGAAGTGGTAATGGTGTAGCGGTGAAAGCTTATGGTGATTTTGTTTTAAAGTGCTTTTGCGAGTCTTGTAATAGTCTGAAAGGT
>JAHWFP010133256.1:24118-37936 GCA_023313725.1 Lithobius niger
ATTATTATTATTATTATTATTATTATTATTATTATTATTATTATTATTATTAGTGGGTAGTAGTGACTTGGGCTGGCTGGGCTGTGAATTGGCTCTACAGAATTTGGCTGAAATTAGTGTACCAAAACATGAGTAGCAAAGAAGGGTAAGTGTCTTGTTCATATGAGCTACTCAGGGTCATTTTGAGACAAGTGTGAGATATAGGACTACCTTGGATTCTGAGTTATTTGTGACTAAAGATTGAAGTTGTTGGGAGTGTGTGGAGGCTGTCATCTTGCTTGTTTACTCTGAAGAGACTACAAATTCTGGTTCTAAACTCGAGCTAGGTACACTTGTGAGAAATTTTTTGTGTGTGGGATTTAGGTTGGAGTGGTTACTTGAGACCCCATAACCCCTTTCCCCTCAAATTCTGAATTTTTTGGACATTTTTTCGACCTTTTATGGTTTATTTCTGCTTTTTGGGAGATAAACCTTTAAATGTATACACTGTGGTCAGGCACTTTCATGAAACCTAATGATGATGTTGGCTTTGTCAACCCAGACTTCAAACTGGAATACAACTCAGTAACTGAAAATGTCTAGGTGTGGAGAGTGTGAAAACAAACTGAGTAAACAAATTGAGTGGGTTAACTGTGGAAAATGTAAAGCAAAATATCATCATGACTGTGCTGGAGTATCAGTTGCAACATGGAATGGAAAAAGTAAAATTAAAAAAGAAGAGTGGAAATGTCAAAAATGTAGGAAACAAAGAACGCAATCAGAAAAAGAACAAGACAAGGAACACTATAAAGAAGATGATGTTGATGGAGGGGGAATAAAAGATGTAGGGAGTGATAACGAAAATGATGAAGATGATGATGAACGAAAAAAAATCAAGGTGACCAACATGAACCAAATCAAGAAATGGGGGGGATGGGAGAAATGCAGTCAAGAATGATAAGAATAGAAGAAAAGATGAATAGGATGCTGGAAACTTGTAACTCTCTTGTTGAACTTCTTCATCATTCTCCAGAAAGAAGAGGTGATTAAATCCTTGGAGTACATGGACCAAGAGCAGAAAGACCTTAAAGAAGAAAATAAAAACATGAAAAAAGCGATGAAGCAAATGGAAGAAAGGTTAAAAGTATTGGAAGGAACAAGTGAAAGAAGCAAAACAATAGAACAGACACTGCAAAATTTAACAATGGAAGCCAAAACAAAGGAACAGTATGAAAGAAATAAGAACTTAGAAATCAATCAAATGGATTGGCTACCAAATGAAAACTTAAGAGAGGTGGTTACAATAGTAGCGGAACACTTCAAAGTACAAGGACATGAATAAATGAATAAACATGAACAAACTGATGCAGCACATATGATCCCAAGTAAGAATAAGGATAAAGCAAGCACGTTGATCATACAATTTAAACATAGAGACTGTAGGGACATGTGGTTAAGACAGTGCAAGTGTTAGTAACAAACAATACTATGTTCAACAATGGCAATCCCTCTAGAATATACTTAAATGAAAATATGACACCTTACTATCGAACTCTAGTTTGGAAAACAAAGAATTTTGCAAGAGAAAATAACATCAAGTATGTGTGGTTTTACAATGGGAAAATAATGACAAGAAGACATGAGAAAGACAGAGAAGTTAATGTAATAAGATCAGAAGCCGATCTTAGTTGAACTCAACCATATTAATAATGTATGTAAACCAGCTTCTGGAGAATGATGAAGAAGTAATGGCAACTGTTAATAAAGATGTGGTAAGCCATAATGATATTAAAATCATACATACAAATATAAGAAGTTAAAGGAAAAACTAGGAACTATTACAACAACAACTTGCAGATATTTAAGTCGAATGGGATATAATTGCATTAACCAAAATAAACGTTAAAAGATACTAGGTTAAAAACTATAACATAAAAGGCTGTGTTATGGAAGCTGCAACTAGAGAAATGACAAAACGAGGTGGAGGTGCAATGGTTTATGTTAAGGAAAACTTAGTAATAACTCAACGTAAAGAAATACTGTCTGAAGACATAAATGGATTACAAATCGATGTAGAAAATGATACCAAACAAAAATTCAGAATTACTATAATATACAGAAAACCAGAAACAAACAAGAAAGAGTTTATAACCCAGCTAAAGAAGATAATTAAGTTGGATAATGATGACGAGAATAACCAAATTATATTGGGTGATTTTAACATTGATATTTTAAAGGAAATAGATGATGATAGTGATAAAAGTGAACAAGTTAATATTGATAAGTATGAAAATCTATTAGCAAAAAGTGGTTTCGAAAAACTTATTGATTCACCACTAGAGAAGAAGTGGTAAGAAAAAATGACGGATGGGTTACACAACGTTCTTGTTTGGATCACATTTTTATAAGAACTAAAAAATGGAATGCAAAGGGTGCAACATTTACAAAGAAAATTTCAGACCATTATTTCACAATGTGTCGGGCGTGGGACGAAACATGTAATATTACAAAAACAATAAGAGACACTAAAGTTAGTATTTTTACAGAACACAAACATAAAACTATCATTAAGGAGCTGCATGAAGTTAATTGGAAATTTTTAGATAAAATGGATTGTCCAAACCAAATGTTTGATGCAATGAATAATCAAATAGAAAGGATATATCAGAGTAATAAAACGCAAAGAAGTAGTACAAAGAAAAACAATAAAGATACAGGAAGAAAGGAATAAATTACTGATGAAATAATTGAAAGAATTGAAAAAAAATTATGGAAACGAATAAGCAGTACAAAAAATATTGATGAGGATTTAATAACTGTATATAGAAGAGAAAAAAGGGATATTAATAAATTAATAAAACATTGTAAGCAAAAATATTACAGCAAAAAGAATAGAAAGTTTAAAGAATAAGAACAAATCTATTTGGGAGGTAATTAATGAAATAACAGGACAAGGAAAAAAAGAAAGTATTGACAGTGAGTTATTAAAAACATTTGAAGAAAAAGATGTTGTTAGAATAGCAAATAAATTTAATAATAATTTTACTAATCAGGTTCCAAAACTGAAAACACAATTCAAAGAAGAAACAAAATGTTTTAAGGAAGGAAAGTTCTACAGAGAAAATTACAGTAAAAATAAAAAGGAACTCCACTCCAGGAACAACAAATCAATGTTTATTGATTATGCAAATGAAAAGGAAATAGTATAAATTAAATTAATTAAATTAATTAAATTCATGAATTAAAAAATACAAATGCAACTGGGATAGATGGAATAAAAACAGATCATATTAAAAAAAAAACTAAAGAAAATACCTCAATTGGTATCTGTAAATTAATTAATAAAATGATTGCCAAAGAGGTATGGCCAGATGTGTTAAAAACCCAAGTGTTAAGACCAATTTAACAAGAAAGGAAGTAAATCTAATAAAAATAATTATAGACCTGTGTCAGTTTTGTCGATAAATGATAAAATAATATAAAAATGTTTTGCTAACAAAATAAGAGATTTCCTAGAAAAAGTTAATGCTTTAACATAAAAAAAAAGACATAAAAAAAAGACAGAAACAACTGATTTGCTAATAGAAATAAATGAAGTAATAAAGTCATTACATGAAGGTAAGCATATGGTACTAATAGACTTACAAAAGGCATTTGATACCTTTGATCCGAAGATATTATTTAAAAAATGTGAATTAATTGGGTTAAGAGGAAAAATATATGAGCTAATAAAAAGTTAATTGAATAACAGAAAAGTAACAGTGAAAATTAGTGAAGAATATAGTGAATTTAACAAGGTAAATTTTGGAGTTTCACAAGGGTCTGTATTGGGACCTTTGTTATTCCTGATATACACAAATTGATATAACATGTGGTATTGACAGAACAATGATATATCTTTTTGCAGATGACACAATACTTATTTCAGTTAATTGGGAATACAAGAAAATGATTAAAAACTTACATGATTTTAATTTGCTAAATTATTGGTTTATGGAAAATGAACTCTTTATAAGTAATGAAAAAACAATACAAATAAATATAAGTGTACCATAAATAAAAATTATGCAACAGAAATCAATAGTGAAACATCATATGAATTGCAAAAATCTTCATTGGAATAGAGAAAGTGATGTGTGTCATACTAAATGTAAAAAATTAGAACACAGCTAAATATTTAGGAATACATATTGATAAAAATTGGAATTTTAAAATGCATATCTCACATATAGTTGTTAAGTTCCGACAAACGTTACCAAAATTATATCAAATAAAAAATGACCTTAGCATGAAAAATAAAAAAAAATGATCTATGATGCATGGATAGCTAGCCATATAAGATATGCTGTAGAAATATATGGTTTTACATCTGATTATTTAATTGATAAACTGCAAAAGATACAAAACAAAATTGTGAAATTGCTTTTTGGAATAAAAGATGTAAAAACTAAAGCGATTTATAAAGAAAATAAGATACTTACAGTGTTGCAAATGAGTGATTATATGGTTATAACAAAAAATTATTATAATAAATTAAAAAATTATAATGACCATAAAAGTTCTAAATTAAGAATGTATTCTCAAAGATTTGAAAAGCCAAGACGGAAAAATGTATGGCCAAAGAAACAAAAGGTGGTATGTTCCAAAGATTTTTAATGATTTATCTAAAAGTGCATTAAATTACCAAAGCTTAAAAGAATTAAAGATGAATTTAAATCAGATAATAATGGATACAGCAGCATGAGATAAATAACAAATAAAATAAATAATTTATGTAAATAATGTCATACTATTGATATGTATTGTTATATAAAAATAACGGTAATTATGACTTTTTTTATTCATTTAATTTAAATTGTAAACTAAGTAAGTTTTTCGATTATGTATATTCATTGGATTGTTTACTCTTACTTTACTATTATTATTAATTATTAATTTATTTATTATTTCGTTTTGTATATATTATGTCAAATTTAAAATGTATTATTTAAGATTGTAAATTATGTATATTGTAGACTAATTAAACTTCGAGTCATTCTGCAATAAATTCATTATTATTATTATTACTGGAATAGTTTGTGAGGATTCGTGGTTTCAAATTTCGAATCGCACGGTATATCGACAAACTGAAAATGCATAATCGTTATGACATATGAGTGTGTCTAGAGGGAGATATTTTGTTAAAAAAAATAGGTTTAGGAGATAAGCGGTTTTTTTTTTAAAGTCATTGGACTGATGTCTATTATCTTGTTGCACATTATGGAAATTTCATCATGAAAAATTACGTCGTTCACCCTAGGTTAACCTAAAAGGTTTAAAAAATTTTTTTTTTAAATTCTCTCATTTGACGTAATGTGTCGGCTTTCTTTAATTTGCATAATGTGCTTTCTGAGTGGGGGTCTTCGCGTTTAAGTCGATCTCTGATGGAAAACGAAGGTTTGAACGACAGCGAAGAAGTTTTAAGCTTAACCAGCTGTACCCCCGGCTTAACGTACGCCGGTCTAGTCTTCCCCTGTTGTGTAGTCTGAATATCCCCATCCCTGCTCCCTCTCCCTTTGAACCCCTGATGATTTGTGTTATGGAAGTAAATGTCTATTTTCAATGGAGGACGTTTCTCCGTTCTGATACCAAGCCCAACAACGGTCGTGCATGCAGTGATTGTTCTCAACCAACTTTGAAACTCTTCAAGTCGGCTAAAAGAGCTAGCATTATTAAAGCAATATGTCGGTTGTTACAGGTCACATCTGTTTGTCTGTCATTGTCGGTCGCTCGCCCTACTTTCATTGTAGTGCATAATGATAATGATGAATTTGCTTGCCCAACCTAAGCGTTTTATATATATACTGTATATAGATAACGCCCAAGAAAAAGTTCGGTTTTCATCTTCATCTTTCGTCACTGGGGAATTACACAGACAACTCAGTGGTAACGTATTGTTGTGAACTATGCGGGCAGTTAGGGACATTGTGGGTGTAATTTTCGAAGGGGGGGGGAGGGAAATACCTTAACGCTTAATTTTAACGATGAAATTTCATGTATATTTCGTTTAAGTTATGTCAGTTGATGTTTTCGAAAGGCAGATGCAGGTTCACGTTAGATTTGTGATTTACAGTTGCCAGCTGTTTTTTTTTTTTGGGGGGGGGGAGGGGAGTAGTAAGCATTTAAAGTATTTAATTTTCTTATCTAGATTTTGAAATGTAGAACTGTTTAATAAAACCATGTGAGAATTAATTTGCTTTTATCTTAAGTCGTTGCGTAATAAAAAAAAGCACGGGTTTTAATTTTTCGAACAAGGAACATAGGTTAACATTAAAAAAATAAAATTAATTCTCGCATGATTTTATTAAGGAATTCTTCCTTTCGAAAGTGTTGGCAATGTCGTATCGCCACTTACCTGAGCATGGCTTCCATATCGCCACACTTTAGTGTGGTAATATATCCCATATCGCTACAGTTTAGTGTGGTGATATGGGATGTATCGCAGTGCGTTTTTAGCATTGAGAAAGTTAGGTATCGTACGATAACACACTTTATGCTGATATATTTTTCCTATCCAAACATAACAATAATAAGAAAATGATTAAACATTTGAAAAATGACTTTGACAAGCTAAGAGTTTATTTATTTACACAATGATTTAATTATGAACACAGAAAAAAACGTGCTTCTTACCAATAAAAACACCACACATGCAAGAGATTAAAAAAAATATAGTCACATATGAAGACAAATGTAACGAAGAAACCTCAAACTGCAATGAACAGAATACCCACACAGCACCAAATATCTAAGTCTACAACTAGATACTGATTGGAAATTTTATAGTCATATTGAAAAATTAATTACAAACATTCGGAAAACCATACCAACCCGAAAGGCATGGTTTTCAAAGACGTTTTAGACGCAAACAAAAAAAAAAAGGTGTTCGAATCCCTGATTATTTCAACTGCTAAATATGGAATAACAATTTATGGTTCAACCACACAATCCATGTTAATGTAACTTCAAAAGTGATCAATAGTTAAAGTACTCTTTAGAACTGAAAAAAATAAAAGTAGTAAAGATATTTACAATCACATAGGTATTATTTAATTTTAACCAAGCACATAGATTTGAAATCATAAGAAAAAACTTTAAAATTGATAACTAGAAAGAAAAAGAGAGATCTGTAAGAGGTGACAACAAGTGGATCAGCGAACTGATGTGGAGAAACTCGTATGGTAAAAGAGGGAATACGTACATGGTACCAAGTTACATGAACAAAATACCAGTATATCTACGAAATTCGAAAAATTACAACCAGATGGAAAAGGAGATTAAAATGTGGATTAAAAGTACATCGGAAACATTGGCATAATTAACATGAGTGAAGTAATAATAGTAATAAACAACATACTATTTTCTAGTTTTAAGTTATAGTAACTGTATACACAGGGTGCTCCATGAAGTACTGGAAAAATATAGGCCTAAAATAGACCTATAATAGGTTTAAGGTAGCTTCAAAGTTCGTATGCCCATTAGAAAACTTTCAACATGTTACGAATTATCCATACTTCTATATGGCATTAGGTATGACCTTAGGGATGTATTGGATTCTGCTACCATCTGGTGAAGTGTTGCGTTTACGTCTATTGTGCACATCTTTAGCCGCATCTGCTCAGTTTGTCATCCCATTTACTCCCTTTATTTGTATCTTAGTCATGTGTTTGTAGCTTTTCAGCAGTGCATTGAAAAGAGTGTAGCAAAGTTTGGCTGCAAATAACCATTGTGCTGACGTGCCCTTATTTTATCCTTCCTTTCTTCTATGGCTGATTGCATTCTGTCAAACTACAATTATTTCTGTGTTATTACAGTGGCCTGAGGTAGGATGCCAGCCATATACTCTACTGAGGAACGCATTGAAATGGTGCTGCTATGCGGCCTGCATGGCTTCAATTCTCAAACCCTTGTGCAGGTTCGAGAACAATTCCACCAACTTCATCCAGATATACCTCCACCATGCGTTACCACCATCTCTAACTTGCTAAGGAAGTTCAGGGAAACAAGTTTTGTTGCCGATGACTGGCGATCATGCGGACGCCCACGTACTTCAACAGATGAAGACCACTGTCGTACAAGAATTAGACGGCAATAAAACAGCTATTCAGAGGCTATTAAAAGAGCAAGGTTATCACGGGTTCAAACCTGCTAGCCCACAACATCTGGAGGAGGAGAATTTCGACAAACGACTGCAATTCGTACAGTAGGCAGTTGAAACTATTGATGATGATGCCACGTTTCTTCAGCGTTTGGTGATGGCTGATGTTACTTTCCATGAAGAACCTAACCGCCAGAACAGCCGCGAGTATGCGTTAACCAACCCATACTACACAATACAGCCACACTATCAACATAACCCCGGGGCACATGTTTTGTGTGGTGCAGGTACAACATTTATTGGCCTAAATTTTTTTTGATGGAATGCTAAATGCTGAATTCTACTTGCAACGGCTGCAGACTGAGATTCAACCAGCTGTCAAAGACGTTATACCTACTGCCATACAGCTTGGTACCAGCATGATGGAGCATCCCCCCACTTTGGCATGATTGTGAGGGAATGGTTGGATCAGACATACCAAAGAAGGTGGATTAGGCGGGGAGGTCCAGTGGAATGGCCACCTAGTAGTCCGGACCTAACTCGACCTGATTTCTTCCTTTGGGGTTTTCTGATGGGACGTCTTTCAGCTCCAGACCACCAACCACACTTTGTCCAGGAGCTGTGTCCGCACATTGTTGATACTTGTCAGTCTATAACTACAAACATGATTGCTAATGTTTGGAACAATATGGGTGAACCGTTTAGGCACTGCGTCGCAGCACGGGTGGAGGAGGGGTACTTTGAAAATGTTGTGTTGAACTAAGGCAGATGTAAATAAACACAAAGTTACTAATTTAGCCAATTATCACTACGAACGTTGGCAGCAATCAGAAGGACATTATTTGTTTCCTTTTTACCATTTTGTTTCATTTAGAATCCTTACGACATGAGAGATCGGAAGAGATCCCTGCCCACAAGCTATGCGGCCTATTTTTTCCAGCACTTTATAGACCACCCTGTATATTGTTAATAAAAATAGTCAAATTGCTTGCATATACAAGTGCCTTTGTGCCTTTATACCTCATAATGTACAACTGAATAAAGTTTATTATTATTATTATTGGCAGTGCTACTTTTTTTAATTCTTTTTTATTGAATAAGAACACGAATAGTGCACTGAAGTTGGCAGCGACAAGAAGCATGTTTGCTGCTCTCTATAGTTTGATCCAATGAATGGGACAGCCGCGTCACGTACGGCCATTTTCCACTTCCTTCCCAAACATTTACAGGTCTTGCGCCCTGGCTCGTGGCCCCTGCCGGGCTCCTCGGGCCCTTGAGCCCTCGGCGATAGCAGACTTGCCGATTTGGCCAGTCCGACACTGGATGGGGCTTATGCCTTTCTTGCCCTCCCCTTATTTACGCCACTGAGCACAAGCTATAGTTTGTTCCACATTATGTTTGCAGGAAACTGACTGTATGCCACCACGTTTCTTTGCACTACGAGTGCAAAAACAATTTGAATTTCACAACACAGTTACACAGTTACTGTTAGAGTCTAAAAGTGGGGTATTTATGTACTTTTTTGCACTCGTGGCGGAAGGAAAAATGGCGTCATACAGTCAGTTTCCTCCAAACGTAATGCGGAACAAAATGTAGCAAAGATGTAACGTCAGACACCTCCTACTTTTGTGCAATCTCTGATGTAACCCAGCAATCTGTTGTGAACACTCACTTTCCATATATATTTGAAATTTAGTCTACTTTCTGCTAACCTGGAAAAAGAAAAACACAGGTCGGTGGCGAAGATAGAACATACGTTTCATCATCAAGCCATAGAAACGTTGAAAGAAACATACGATAAAATTGGATGTTCCGATACGACCTGAAGAAAATTGCGAATTTGCATCTTATTACAGCTGTGTTAGTCAGTGAGTCACTGCATGTCAGTTAGTCACTGCACGTTAATAATTTTTATAATTTACTTGCGTCCGTCATAATGGAATAATCATGGATGTTTGCCTTGGGATCGTCAACTTGTTCATTGGCCCTGAAAGCAGAAAACATAATGGTTACATTATTATAAATATCGTGGCCAATACTGCAATTGAATCATCCTGGACGTTTGCCTTGGGATCGTCAACTTGTTCATTGGCCCGAGAACAGAAAACATAATGCTTACATTATTATAAACATTGTGGCCAATACTGCAACTTAATCTGAAAGTTAAATTCTTTGCATGACCCTACAAATATTCTGAATAGCCTGAACAATTAAATGAACTATACCAAATTTTCAAGTTCCTAGTTATAGCAATCTTACATCTCAAGAGTATGCCAAATTTACCAAAATGGGGCGAGCTCCCAACCAAAAGGATTTTTTCTTGAAGATTTTTTCTTGAAGATGACATACAACATGCACTATTATTATTATTATTATTATTATTATTATTATTTCATGCAATAAAAATTATTATTATTATTATTATTATTATTATTATTATTATTAAAAACCACTTATAAAATACGGATGTAAGCCTTTACAAAAACCTAATGCTCTAAAGGAACAGATGCAAGAAAAAATATGCAAGTCATCAGCGTCCGCATCCCAAAAAACAATCTGGAGCTTTTAAACATTCAAGTAGTATAATGCTGAAACCTACTTCTAAGAAAGGAAATAATACAGATAAAAATAACAATTTCTCTTGTCAATAATAGCTAAAATAATAAGAGACTTTTTTGCAAAGAAAATAAAAGATTTCTTAGGATAAAATAAACGTTTTAACATTGCACAGTATAGATACAAACACAAAAAAAGCAGAATTGACTTATTTATAGAAACCAAGTCACTTAATGGAGGCATATAATGAGGTTCCATGGTATTAGATTTGCAAAAATGCTCTCGACACCTTTCACCAAAAGATATTGTTAGAAGTGCAAATAATGTGGTAAAAGGGAAAAAACATGTAACATAATGATGAGTTACTTGAATAATACTAAGATCTACAGTAAAATCAAATGAATAACACTGTGAAATAACGACGGTTAACTACAAAGAACCACATTTCGACCTAATGTATTTCTTATCTAAACAAAAGATATAACTGGAATAACTGATATAAATGGGATTAAAAAAAAATATGTTTGCAGATGATACAATACTTATGTCAATTGTTTATAATATCCTCATTTCTTGATTTTAAGAAATAAATCGATGTTTAAGTATTTATTTACGGTAAAGTGTATTTTTATCATAGGAAGACTTGTCGAGAATTTATCCTTCAAATCTGCTTATTGCGTTGGTCTCGACAGTTTTAGGCTTGCTCCCATCTCGTTGAGTTCTTTTCTGTGTAGGTCTCGGCTTTCTCCTTTAAATCTGGACGTAGTGTTGGCCTCAACAGTTTCAGCCTTGCTCTTATCTCGAAAAATTCTTTTTTTGTAGGTGCCATCTCATGTCAACAGTTTACTCTTTAAATCTGGACATTGTCTAAAGTAATTTCTGTGTAGGTATCGTCTTATGCGGAGTTTATATGTTAAATCTGGACATCGTGTTCAGTCTTACGATCATCTCGATAAATTCTCTTCTGTGTAGGTCTCGTCTTATTTCAAGAGTTTATTTTTTGAATCTGGATATCGTATTGGTTCCGACAGTTTTAGTTTTGCTCCCATCTCGACGAGTTCTTTCTCGTCTATGTAGGTCTTGTCTTCTGTCGAGAGTTTATATTTTTAATCTGGACATTGTGTTTGTATCGCCAGTTTCAGACTTGCTCTCATCTCTATACGTTCTCTTCTGTGTAGGTCTTGTCTAATCTCGAGAGTTTATCCTTTAAATCTGGATATCGTGTTGGTCTCGACAGTTTCAGTTTTGCTCTCAACTTGAGTTGTTGTCTGTGTATAGGTCTCGGTAGTTTCAGGCTTGCTCTCATCTCGAAGTTCTCTTCTGTGTAGGTTTCATCTTATGTTGAGAGACTAGCTTTTAAATTTAGAAATCGTGTTGGCTTCCACAGTTTCAGTATTGCTCTCATTTCGATCTCTTCTGGGTAGGTCTTCAGAGTTTATCCCTTAATCTGGACACCGTGTTGGTCTTGCCAGTTTCAGTCTTGCTCTCATCTCGATAAGTTCTCTTCTGTGTAGGACTCATCGTATGTCGAGCGATTAGCTTTTAAACGCGGAAATCGTGTTGGCCTCCAGAGTTTCAGTATTGCTCTCATTTCGATCTCTTCTGTGTAGGTCTCGTCTTATGTTCAGAATTTATCCCTTAAATCTGGACATCATGTTGGTCTTGCCAGATTCAGTCTTGCTCTCATCTTGACGAGTTCTCTTCTGTCTAGGTCTCATATTATGTAGAGAGATTAGCTTTTAAGTGTGGAAATCGTGTTGGGCTCCACAATTTCGGTATTGCTCTCATTTCGATCTCTTCTGTGTAGGTCTCGTCTTATGTTCAGAGTTTATCCATCCCTTAAAATCTGGACATCGTGTTGGTCTCACCAGATTCAGTATTGCTCTCATCTCGATGAGTTCTCTTCTATGCAGACATTGTGTTAGGCTCCACAGTTTCAGTATTGCTCTCATTTCGATCTCTTCTGTGTAGCTCTCGTCTTATGTTCAGAGAGTATCCCTTAAATCTGGACATCGTGTTGGTCTCGCCAGTTTCAGTCTTGCTCTCATCTCGATAAGTTCTCTTCTGTGTAGGTCTCATCTTATGTCGAGAGTTTAGCCTTTAAATGCGGGCATTGTGTCGGTCACAGCAGTTTCACCATCCAGAGAAGTTGCTCTCATCCCAATACGTTTTCTTCTGTGTAGGTCTTGTCTCGTATTATAGAAATGAGACAGAGATGAGGGAAGACTTACCTCGACTGAAGATTTTTCTGACGACAAGTGATACCTTCTCGTTTTGCTTCAATTCTATGAAATATTTGTCTTTCAGAGAACCTATTATGTTCCATCTCTTGGCTAGTAGTCAGGCTCAGAACACGGCATTGTTCTGACTAGCTTAGTTTAGCCAATTTGGTCATTCGCTTAGTTGTTGAATCACTCGAGTCGACTTCGTCTGCCAAATTAGGAAGACAGATCTCATTGGCCTCAAGCAGAACGTCAGTGAGGAATTGGTATTTTAGGGTACCAAAATGATCATCACTGATATCAGTACAGGTAACATCAACATGCCATCACTAAATTCAGTTCATGCACAAGTGTCTCCAAAACCTTTGTAGCGTAGCCTATAACCCTTTGACACAGCACAATTTAGGCTATTTGTGTTGTAGTCGACCGGGCCAGTCTTGGACCCTTTCTTGTGGATCAGGTTAATACTGACTAACTCTCAACATCTTGGGGCGATCCCCTATTGGTTCAATAATTTTGAGCCGGAAATTAAGGAAAATCAATCGAAGCTTGTAAGAAACCGTTTTTGGGGTGGGCTAATTATAATAGCTAATTATAATTATATTCACATTGACTAAAGCAGTTGTACAAACAAACAAGGAATGCAATAGGTTTGACGATCAACAATTCAGGTTAAAGAGAAAGATGCAACTGAATTATCACTCAACGAAAAATTGTTTCGTCGTTGAGAATAAAAATAAAACAATCCGGGTATAAAATTGTGGAGGATTCTGAACAAAAATGAACAGGGAAGGAGGAAAGGAGGGTGCAAGGCGGACGGAGGCAACGAGGGAAGGCAATGAAAAAAAGAGAGGGAGGGAGGGGGAATGAGTGGTGGAGGGGAGGGAAAAGGAGGGAGAATCAACAATGTAGGTCCAACTGCAC
>JAHWFP010133258.1:0-30238 GCA_023313725.1 Lithobius niger
AAAGTTGGGCGTTAAAAATTTTTGTGTCGTCAGTTTTTTGTGGACCACCCAGTATAGCTGGATTCTTTAGAAAATCGCCAGTCCGTCGTTTCCACGACGTCCAGTGTGCTACTCCATCTTTTCGTCCACATAGTTCATCTTATCGCCGTTTTCAATTCTTCCTTAAGTGCAGTGGAGGGTGCTGTTTTAATGTTTTCATGTTTTCGTCATTTTAATTTTTGGCAATAACACTCAAATTCGTTTGAAGTGTACCGGGCCTAGTCAACAGTTTTTTTTTTTAGAATCTGCTTTGTATTTATTATTGATATTTTAATTAATGGTTTTAATGAGCTTTAATGAGCATGGTTTCAGTAAGCTTGAAAAGAAACCACGAAACCTTTTAACTGGTTAAACACACTTTAAATGCCTTGGTGATTAAAGACAGTGTTTTTCTTGGCTACAGCGTAATGATTTTAATTAGCGATCTCGCTTACAATGCATGTAGTTTGTACTATAGGTTTCTCGTCTTTTTAATTGTACATAAATTTACTTTAATGCAGTTTTAAATTAGATTAAAAAAATAATAATAATAAACAACATGAGCGTAGAGCTTCAAAAAACTCTTTGTTTGAATCGACCCCCAATCTGTGTTCCGAAACGTTGCGACGGTTTTCGTTATTCTCCACTTTAGGGAGCAGTCCGTATTTACGTCTCGGGGAGGGGGGTGGGGTGGAGGAATTGAATTCGATGGTGCCCATCCCTTCCTAGACCATGAAGAAGACTTGATCTCCCCACCCAATGTCCAAAAATATTCTGCCTCTTTCCCCCACTCCCCCATCGCAAACAGTAAGTTTGTCTTCAGCCTTTTCAATTTTAGTGTAGATGATTTCCCTCTGGAATAGCACTTCTCATCGATAGGTTCCCAATGTGTGGAGAACGAACCATAAATTAAAGCATGTTCTTGCAAACATTCAAAGTATTTATACTACCCTTGGACAGAGATTCATGATGTCAGAATATATATATATATATATTACAAACAAAAATGTCAAGTGTGAAGTAAAAAAAAGGGGTTATATGATTAAGTTTCATTTAACTTGTTAAAATGTACACGGATAAAAATTTGCTGTTGTGCTTTACGTAACGTATATGATTGGTAAAGCAAAACAGTACTTAAACAGATGCAATTTTCTGAATTGTACATTTGACTATTTCAATTAAAAATCACAAATTTTTATCCGTGTACATTTTAACAAGTAAAATGAAACTTCCATCATATAACCCCTTTTTTTACGGCACACTTGACGTTTACCTTGTTTGTAATCCGTGTACCTTTTCTACGGCTATGGTGTCGCACTATAAAGGTTTATGCATGCAGTCGATTGTTGCATGCATGAAGAATGGATCTGGAGTTTGCTGAGTGGCATTGTTCCCTAAATACAATGGTTAAAACAATGTAAAACAATCAAAATGGTCGTTTAGGTTCCCGTAACTCCGGAATGGATCGACCAATTGAAAAAGTGGTCCCTGTAAAGTTGAAGCTCAGGGAAATTTCTGGCTCAGATCATGTTTCAGATTTCAGGTAGGTGCAGTAGTTTGTTCTGAAACCGTGTCAGCCAAGAAGAACAAGAACCAGAACAACAAGAAGAAGAAGTGAACAGTTTTCAAACTTACGTGTGGCTTCCTACGTTTACTCTTGCACGGAATTGCATAAAAGTTGGTGTAAAGTTTGGAAAAGTTGCTATCTACTATCTGGCTAAGTTTGGTCGAAATATATTGAATAGAAACGGAGAAATTAATAGTTTTAGTTTTGTTGGAGAGAGAGGACTTCAATCATATATATACACGGCTATCGCCGTGTATGATAAGGGAAGTGTATATTGGCTCTATTGGGGCAGTTAGAGTCAGCATATAAGATCCATACCCTTCACAATGTCAACACGTGCAACCTGAAAAATACCCCATGGTGCACAAAAGGTTTTTTAGAAAGTGGTTAAACTATTCATCAGAAGATACTATAAATAACATGTAAATTTTAATGTGGGTTTGGTGGGGTTGCCCCCATCCCACCCCAGAAGCTACGGCTTTTTTTTTTTTTTTTTTTTTTTTTAGAAATTTTGACTGCTGAAAGTGCCATTTTTGGTGCCTAGAATTGTACTTTCCGTCACAATTTCGTCACAATTTTGTTCATCACCCACCCCACAAATCCCCCCAAACGTCACGATCCCCCCAAACGCCCCCCCCCCCTAGAGAGGCCATGACAATTTTTTCCCCCCCCCCCCCCCCCCCCGTTCCTCCCACTTCCCGAGATAAATAATAACACAGGTCCCTTACGGCTTTTAACGGAACAATCTGTTAACAGTACGTACCCTAATAGTTAAGCCCTTTAAAAACAGCTTCCACGTTTAGATTATGAATCAAATGACCAACATTCTTAGCGCCTACACAGCATGGAGGACGGAGACCATTTCGAAGGGCAAGATTCTAAGACGAAAAGTGTGTGAAACGGCTGAGGGGTTAGGGAAGCCATCTCTCAACACAAAGGTCGACAGTTGAGTCGTTCTGTGCTGTCGAAATGCAAATGGTTCGAAAGCACATTCGTTTACCAGATTGAACCGTCTGGTCTCCATCCTTCATTCTTAAGGACAGCTTGAACGTCGCATTTGTCAGACGGAAGCAGTGACAGCAGTCATTCAAGTACAATAGAAATTCCTTGCTTTAAACCCATGGGAAACAAGTCGGCAAGCCACCCTCTTTATTATGTCCGAGTCAACATTTGTAAAGTCTTCCGCAGACCATCATCCTAGACCTCTCTTCTTTCTTTCTTTGCTTTTCAATGGCAGATGAATAAGGAAAGGAGAGATCCCGCATGCTCTGTTTAGAAAGACCTGGGTCACATGACCTTAGCCGTGCAACAGCAAAGCTTGTCTCCCCACCCCCTCCCTCCCGTTTGTCCCAGTGTCCTATTGTCGTCTTCTTCAAACAAGTACCTTTGTCAAGTTAAGTGCTAATCACGAGTGGAAAACGCACCACCACTTTGGCTCCCAGATGGATAGTTAATTTTTAATTATTTGCCATTTAAAAAAAAAGTGCAACATTTACGATGAGTAAAAAATTTCGTTTAAACCAGCAGGGAAAAAATAACGATGCGACAGAAACGCATTAAACTCGTCAAAAGGGTTGCAAAACCGAATCGTAAAAATTCTTTTTAACGAATATGGAAATTTAAAATCTAAACAAATATATAAGAAAAACTACAATTATCAATATTGAACAACCATTTTGATGGTCGCTGTTTGCGTGAAGTGTGCTGCTTGATAACGACTGTCTTCAAGTTGCAACCAAAGATTTTAAGCAACAATGGCTTGAACAATCAAGACTGGTTCTTAGATTTATTGTAAAAGCCTGGACGAACTAAAAACTGAACTGTAACGAAGGACAAAATAAAGAATCATTAACGTAGCCGTGGATTGCGTAAGAATAAAGGGATGCACGTTAGATGATGGTTACGCAACAATACGAGCATACACGAGCTAATGGGTTTTTTTTTTTTGTTAATAACCCCAAAAAAAAATGCTTCGCGTTCTGCAGTTTTAGTAACAGCGACCTTCGGAGGTTTCTGCATGACTAAATGTGAACGAAATCTTGAAAAGTTAAGGGGAAGTTGCAGGGTTAAAAAAAACAACTGAAGGGGATGCGCTGATTGAGTCAGCAAAGCGAACGAAATCAGCGATTGTTAGTCAGTGTGTGCAAAAATGAGATTGAAACATCCTAAACAGACGGTGTAACCTTATGTACGTTCACAGTCCTACGAAAGTTGTGATATCCACCCAAAACCAAAACTGGTAGAAAAACCCGCCAAGTTTCCCAAAACGGTCGGCCTTTGAAGGTAGTGATATCATTCCATCAGGGAAAGGCCTCCAAGGTTAATCCTATTAGCCAAGTTAATCGCACCGAATAATACTTTGGACGTTAAATGAAAACTTGAAGATTGCTAACGCTAGCCATTTTCATTCATTTTCATTTAACTTTCGAACTATTAGTATGTGCGATTAACTTGGCTAATAGGATTAACCTTGGCGGCCTTTCCCTGGTGGAATGATATCACTACCTTCAAAGGCCGACCGTTTTTGGAAACTTGGCGGGTTTTTCTACCAGTTTTGGTTTTGGGTGGATAACGGCTGTCTTCTGACATGAAACGTTGGTTTTTGTGTATTTTTGTTTGTGCACCTTTATGGCTTGCTTTAATTTTATTACTTTAATTTTAATTTTATTATTATTAATTTGGTATTTTCATCTTTCAGAAGCTCCACGACGGGTTTACAACCAATAAAGTAGGTTATTGTTGTCACCCCTGAAGAAGTCAATCTTTAGTCAGACCCAATCTAGTGACTGCGCAAAGATTTACACTCGAACTGTGTTTATTTTCAAATACGTTAGAAACGAAGTAGGTAACACAATAGTCGGGAAGCCGTTTCGTCCAAATGGTCCTCGAAATAATATTTTATTTTGACCTCAATTTATTTAAGAATTAGGTGTGCAGCTTCATTTACAAAGATTCATCGCAAACTGACGAAAATGCCAACTCCGTTGTTGGGTTTTTATGAACTTCCTATATAAGCATATATCCTTCCTCCGGAAATATATCTTCCTCATCGAGCACACTTTTACTCATTCTAAAAATTTCAAATATTAATATTAGCAAATGTTTGTTCAGAAAGTTCTCGAAAGTAATGAACTAAAATATTAAAATACGAAAATGGACACGCAACATACATACTAACTAAAAGTTAAATAATCGATAGTAAAAAAAATAAAGAAAAATGCTTTTAAAATTCAGCACGTGCAGTTTAAAGTTCAAAAACTGAAGGCAAACAGTCCCCGAAATTAAATATGGACAAAAATAAATTCTCAGAATCAAAAATTCTATTTTTAACCTAGAACTGAAAGCATACGTTGAATTGATCTTAACGTAAAAAGCACAAGATGATGGTTTAAACAAACTCTCTTTTATAGCTATCACGATCACACACAAAAAAGTCGTATTCTGAGGTCTTCAAGTTTTACACTGTTCAAATACGCAGAATGGAGAAAAAAGGACAAAAATTATTATTTCATTGGCTAAAAATCTAAAATCATTAAAAGTGTATGATATGCGTTTGCGCGTGCGTGCATCGCTACTCCTCTTGACCCAAGGCACCTACAAAGACGGGAGTAGGACCAAATGAACCTAAGATACGAACCTAATTTTTGAACCTAAGATACGCGAAAAACACTGCGAAAATAATGTCAAAGTTTTCTTTCATGCTCATATGCCTGAACTAACTTTTCCTGATTAAACTAAGGCGTAATGAGCAGGCTTGCTGAGGAATGTGATGGACGAACTGTGAGTAATAATTGCAATTAGTTTGTGTCGAAAAAATCAATACATCGATTTTGTGATGCTCTTGGAAATAAAGAAATTGCATGAAGCCTGTATCGACGCCAGAGGAGTGAGCGAAGCAAACGATATGGCTAGTTTCATTTTAAAATTATATTATTTCATGCTCTCAGAGACCATGAAAGGTAAACAAAATTAAAAAAAATTCTTGTTCAGTATTGTGCATTGTAGGTGTGGGCCAAAATATCCTACATCTTCACAGAGGTAGAACAGCACTATAGGTAGTTATGCTAAATAAAAAGACAAGAAGTGGACAAACATAAATAAAAAGCACTACGTTTCGAGGATATAATTTCGAGGAAGCTGTTGTGGATTTTAAGCGCCTGATGACGAGGTAAAATTGTCCTCGAAACGTAGTACTTTTTATTAATGTTTGTGCACTTCTTGGCTTTTTATTTAGCGTACTAAACCAACATTTTGACCCATTTTCGGAACTTGAGAAGAGTTGGTTTTGAGTGGGGATATCCTTCACGAATGTCATTATTGGCACTGGCCACTTACGGCCCGTCATGTGTTTGTAGATTGTCATTCTTCGATTTTCCCATTTTCCGCATGACTTATCGATTCAATTGGGGGATGAGAGTGTCCTCCTTTCCGGTTTTTTCATTTTTTTTTCATGTTTGCAGGTGTGGGGTTCGTGTAACATCTCTAATGTGTGGCGCAGCGGTAACCCGGACCACTGCACTGTGACTGAGGTTGGCACTAATGACCTAGCTGTCGACGCACCATAAATCCTTAATCAACCCCTCCCCCCTTTTCAATGATAAATTATACCCACACTTTAAAAAAAATAAAAATCCTCATAATTATGGCGTACTTAGATGGTTTTTGAAATTAGATAACGTTACAATTAAATTTGAAACCAGTTAAAACATATAGATCTTAAAATCTACAGGTTTTGCTTCAATTGGCTACACACAGACCAAATCTATACTTTCGAAAACACTTGTGAACCACAGAGATGCGCGGATTGATCGAGAAAAGCGAGCGATTTCCACGCAAAGTAAACCTTTTCGGTGCATTTCTCGCGTAGCATTTCTCTCGTGCATTTCTTTCATTTGGCACTCTTGTCAGCTTCGTAGGAGGCACACTCCTGGATGGGTAGGTGTACAAACATACCAACAATGCAACAAATCGGACGCTTTGAATGATGCAGATGAAATGCTGAGGAATGTGATGAACGAACTGTGAGCAACAATTGCAATTAGCTTGCGTCGATATTGTGATGCACTGGTGATCGAATAAACCATGTGAAGCAATGATCAACGTCAGTAGAGTGAGCATGTGATATTGATCACTTTTCCGCAACCAGGCTTAAGAATTCTCCAAAAAAGGTTTCTTTTCTCGGCACCCTACAATGCAATAGTGCCATCTCGTTCAATCGTCCTGCAAAAGAAACCCATTTTTGTCATCCTTCCAAATGACATGCCACCAGGTGTAGCCTAGCACCAGCAAAAAAAAATGGGGGTACTTAAGTGGAGTTCATGAAAACTTCTAGCTTACAATCATTACGTTTATAGCATCAACCAGCAAGTGAAATCTTGAATTTTAAGAAGACACATAAGTGAATCACCTCGGCACGAAACCCCCCCCCCCCAAAAAAAAAATCAAGGCTTAAATCAAGTGTGTTATTTTCAAGGTACTCTCAAATGACGGTAAATAAATGTTATCGATATTTAATAAACTTTTTCGCAATGTAATACCTCTCATTACCAGCCCACAAAATCGTCCAGACTCTATTAAAATTAGCTGAAAATTATTCAAATTGCTTGGAAACCCTTTTCTTCAAAACGATCATGCTTACTACTATATCGGATGAACAAAGCGCGTATCGACAAGACGCTCTGATAGTTGATACCCGAAAGGTGCACCGCTACCAGTAACATATTTGAATAGCCGTAGCTGATCAAACTGTAGGCCAGGATTACATCAGAAGATATTTTTAAACAACGACTGTATTTATTTTAAAATACTGATAATAAATAACGATTTAATTTTTTTTCTGTGCGCAATTCGGCGTCAATTACTTTTTCCATGGTCTGTGTGTTTTAAGAGTACCCTGGCGATAACCACGTTTTCAATTTCAGTCCCTTGCGCTCGGACTCCACGAAAAGGCAGGCTGGAAATCAAAAATACATCGCTCCGGAACCAGCTTTTAAAAATGTACAGTTTTATAGGTTTTTATAGGTTTGCTGCGACCCCTGAGTCTTCCAAAAAAGGTTTTTTTTTTTTACTGCACCCTACTACACAATAATAGTCCACCTCGTTCTATCATCTTGCAGAAGAAACCCATTCTGTCACCCTTCCAAATGGCATGCCAACAGGAAGCAAGGATCAACGCCAATAAAGTGAACGTCTGATAGTGATGCTAATAGCAACTGGATGCACAGCCAGCTATGTTGGCTAAAATAAACAGGAAATTTGTTAACGTCTTAGTTCCCACAAATCAAACTTTAAATTAATGAAAACTCACTGGTTCAACACTTTCAAAAAACATGGCTTAAACCCGATATTTCGCAAACATTTAACCAAACCACCTGTTCATAATCACTTGATATCTACAGCCAATCACCTACAACACCACATTAAGTTATGCAATGACGCTGGCATCAATACATTTCCATCAAACTGCAGGAACCCACTATTGAAAGCATTAGCTGACCTACTTCTCTTATCATTTTACCTACGGAGTTAGGGGAATTAGGAGCAGACTGTTAGCACATCCTTTCGAATTGTGCCGACTTCTATTTTATGTAATTTTTAAGTTGTTTGGCATGTTTTAAACCCTTCACTTGAAAACGGTGCTGATCTTGGAACCGAATCGTCGTGATTTCGCCTTTCACCTGCACTTGATGGCTACTCTGTTTACGTTTTTATATTTTCTAATAGCAACTTTTCCGCAACCAGGCTTAAGAATTCCCCCAAAAAGGTGTTTTTTTTTCCGTGCACCCTATTATTTTCCGTCCCTCCGATCTACCATCTTGCAGAAGAAACCCATTCTTTACCACCCTTCCAAATGACACGTCACAGGAAGAAAGGATCTACGCCACTAGAGTAAGCGTGTGATAGTGATGCTAATAGCAACTTACCCCACAATCAGGCTTAAGAATTCCCCAAAAAAAGTGTTTTTTTCCGTGCACCCTATTATTTTCCGTCCATCCGATCTACCATCTTGCAGAAGAAACCCATTCTTTACCACCCTTCCAAATGACACGTCACAGGAAGAAAGGATCTACGCCACTAGAGTGAGCGTGTGATAGTGATGCTAATAGCAACTTTCTCCACAATCAGGCTTAAGAATTCCCCCAAAAAGGTGTTTTATTCCGTGCCCCCTATTACGCAATAGTCCATCCAATCTATCATCTTGCAGAAGAAACCCATTCTTTATCACCCTTCCAAATGACACGTCACAGGAAGAAAGGATCTACGCCACTAGAGTGAGGGTGTGATAGTGATGCTAATAGCAACCTTCCCCACAATCAGGCTTAAGAATTCCCCCAAAAAGGTGTCTTATTCCGTGCCCCCTATTACGCAATAGTCCATCCAATCTATCATCTTGCAATAGAAACCCATTCTTATCACCCTTCCAAATGACACGTCACAGGAAGAAAGGTTAGACACCACTAGAGTGAGCGTGTGATAGTGATGCTAGTAGCAACTTCCCCCACAATCAGGCTTAAGAATTCCCCCAAAAAGGTGTTTTTTCCCGTGCCCCCTATTACGCAATAGTCTATCCGATCTACCATCTTGCAGAAGAAACCCATGCCTTATCACCCTTCCAAATGACACGTCACAGGAAGAAAGGATCGACGCCACTGGAGTGAGCGTGTGATAGTGATACTAATAGCAGCTTTCCCACAACCAGGATTAAGAATTCCATTCAAGATTTTTTTTTCACTGCACCCGTTGCAATAGTCCATCTCGTTCTATCGTCTTGCAGAAGAAACCCCATTCTTTGTCATCCTTCCAAACGACACGCCACCAGGAATGACACTTTCCGTTTAGTCCGAGGCAAAAGTGACATATTCGTTCTTTTTCCAGCTTGTACGTTATGACCAATAAGTAGGGACTTATCAGGACAGGCCAGCGTTTATCACTAGCAGTGCAGTAGGCACCTCTTGCTGAGCGTCGCATTAACCCCGTCCAAAAACAATCGAGCGTATCGAGTAGCGGACGCCCCCCCGCGGCCAAAAGTATCATTAATAACGCCATTAGCTAGTGGGAACGAGAGAGCAAGCTTTGCTGCCTCCCTGCTTCTTGGCGAGTACACTGCTGCCATTTGCTACTGCAAACTTAAGCTGGCTTAAAGCGAATTTTGTTTCGCGGCAATGTTGTTGCTACCAGTTTTAAATTGCAGCTTGAATTTATTTGAAATAAAGCCCCGGTGCGGGAACAGAAGGGAGTGCTTAAGCCGAAAATGTCCCGACATTTGCAAAACCACACCTTCAAACTTTTCGTCGTGAAATTAATCAAACACTGCAACCAAGTTACTAACTTTACTAACATCTTTCCTGCCCTACATAATCCCAGTAAAATTAGAAACACAGAAAAATTTCAACGAAAGGTGCACACACCCAGCATTGTAGCACATTTCCTGATAATGTGATGACTATCCTAGGGTCTTTGGCCAATTTTGTGTTTGTTTATTTTTTTTATTTTATTATTAGGCGTATGAAGTTTTGAAAAAATATGTTATTTGAAATATTATTTCCATCTTACACAGCAATTCCTAAATAAGAAGGAAGCAAACCCGGAAACAAGAAAACGAATCCAACATCGAAGCAAGCGGGCGAATTCAACACCGATCATTCGAGAACATCTGGCTAGCTCTCGGACGACGCGCGAGATTTGCTGTAGAAATGATAAAATAAGCTACCGAGTTGTTTCAACACATGAGAAATTAGCAGTCAGTGTTTTTTTTTTGTTACATTTGTAAATATTTTCTGCATACCTCCTACCAAAAGAAAGTAGCTCGGGGTCACTAGCCTTATAGGTCTGGCTCTACCGCCGCTGTTAAAAATCGGCTAAACCATCCTACGGATAAACCGATTCTTCCGAAAATATTCGAGGTAGTTACTAATTCTTCGAACTCACAAAGCTTGGGCGCGCGTTTGCACTCTCATTAAAAAAAATAATCTTTAAAAAGTATCTGTCATGCGTGGGATTCGATCCGGAACACAGTTGGTTTGGAAACGACGAAGAGGAAGTAGTCCGTACAGTGTACAGAAGACCAGTTGCGACTAAGTAATCAACATTTTTAAGCGCACACGATTTAGGCCAAGCGAAGTTGTATTAATGTTTCTCACACACCGACGCACCATTCCAAAACTTCGGCGTAAAAAGTTTGTTCCCTTATTTTCTTTTCGCAAACTCACAATAGAATTTTCAGATAACGTTTTAGCTGTGAAAGTCAGCAAAAATAATTTGTTGCCAAAATAATTTTTTTTAATAAAAAAAAAAAGGATTTTTTTCTGAAAGCGCAGAGGAATGCCCTCCTCCTCCACACTGCCGTGCGCTACTACGACAATCTCCGACAATTGCATAGTTCTTTGTTTTGGCTGTAGTGAGTCCTAAATGCAATGATTATTAAGAACTGAGGGTGAAGTAAACTGCTTCTTTAACAGGAATTCATGAGCTTTATTTTCATAGATTGTTATGACTACACGACTTAAATGAACTGATAACGCAGAATTAGATAGCAATCTACGTATCTTGGCCTGTGGATGTTACTACAGCAACAATCCTTTCGTTACTGTTCTATGGTTGACTGCTTCTAAGTTGGGACAAATGCAAACCTATTTTCGTTGCCTTTTCAACTTAAACGTCAGACTGCCTGATGGAGTGGAATGTAAAAAACCTTTTTTGGAATGTCATTGGCATGGTGTGAAAAAGTTGCTCTTGGGCATCACTACACCACGCGCCATGGCTGTTTGCTGTGACGTGCATATCACGTGACTGGGCTAGTCCAATCAGATGGCCAAACAGCCGTTGTTCTCGTTCGTTATTGGCTAACTCTTGGTGACGTCACGGCAAACAGTCATTGCTCATGGTTTACACAACACAAATTCAGTCAGCATACCCAATACTGCAATACCAGCGTAAACAGGAACATTTGCTACTGGCGACATTTTTCACGGTACCAACACGGAAAAAAAAATGTCGCAAGCTAAGCCTAACCCGGCAACCTTTGTCCCGACTGATTTACAAATAAAATTTCGAAACAAAAATTTAAAAAAACTGAAATCAGTCGGTAAGTTAGCTTGACGTCACACCTTATCATTAAAACACATATCAGTGACTAATCGGCGGTTACCGTTGATAATAGCTCATTCACTCAAAACGGAACAGTCCAATTCTCGGGAACAGGGGGAAATCACCCCCTCCCTCCCCCACTCGAATTGAACTGCGCCATTCTTACAAACGAGCAATTATCGACGGTAACCGTCCATTAGTCACGGATATCTATTACTTATTTATTCCTAATCGAGCCGATTTGGCAGTTCGTCCTGTTTATTTTTAATTCATTTGAGGACATTAGCAACACGAATCAACCCTGCACCTGGTCAGAAAATCCTAGTCATCCGGTGTTAACGGCAAAAAAACAAAAGAAAACAACAATTCGAAATGCAGACCATAAGAAAGAAATTAACTTGTTCGAAGTCACCCACGTGCGCCACATTCATGAATAATTCATGGTCGCCAAATTGTCGATCAAATGGTTGCCAAATTTGCAACCAGCTTTTCACCTCAAGTTTTTCACGGTGGGCGCTTTTTAGGCTCCCGGGGGGATGGGGGAGGGGAAGGGGGGAGGGTCGTCAGGTCACCTGCTACCAAACTCAATGCAGCTTTAATGATGGCAACAACAATAAACGTCAAATTTTTCTACCCAATCCTAAATGGATTACGAAAGGCAAGCGGAGAAATGCACAACTCCGAGAGGATTATAATACCGGCAGATTAGTGTTTTAATTTAATCTCTCTCTGGCCCCGTCCTCACCTGTCTATTGATCCAATTTGCCTTACGGTTGTACGCCCAAAGCAAAACACAGGCACCCCGCTTTTCTTTAACATTATGATTATTTGCCAAAAGCACCTTAATTCCCTTTTCGACGCCGGAATAAGCGCGCGCCTTAATTAAGACTCATTAGCATAAACGCCGGAGAACGAAACCTCCTCGAACGCCAGCGTCTCTTGTCCAAAAGCGCGGGAAGAAAAGGGGAGGGGGAAAGGGGTGAAGACATCAACACTCTTAAGTCACTGAAGCCGAAGGAGAAAAGTGGGTATAACTTAAATTATACATCCGAATGCGAAGTCGACAATTATTCGCGACCTTGCTAGCATTAACATAAAGTGCGTCGCGAAAACTTTAAAGAAATAAACAACTATGCAATTTGCATTATGAATAGCCTACAAGTAAAATAAGTCGGCTTTTTAACTTCCATACTTTCAATGCTACCAGGAAAACTGTACAAGCCGCGTTTATTTTTTGAATGTAAAAAAAAAATTCAAGGACGGAAATTATTATTTTTTGCTACGTGAAATTAAGTGCCAAATTTTTTGTTTGCTTTAGACGCTAACTAAAGTACTAATAAGCCAAAAAATTAAACACGTTGTAAAAGGAATACAATGAAATTGTGTTCCTTGTTTTCTTTACAACTAGGTTAGAACTAGGGCGGTATCTGAACGCCTTCGAAACTCCAACTTTCGTACTCAATTAATGAAAACATTCGTGGCAAATACTTTTATCCTTATCAATCATTTCTTGGGAATACTTCGAAAAAGGTTGGTAGTCGTTGAAACATTTGCAATCGTTGAAATTTGGATATGGGTCACGAAAAATTTATCAAGTGGAGCAGTTATTAGCAAAAATTGATAGATAATATTAACCAATGCTCGCTGTCTAATAAACTACACACATGTTACCACTGCGAAAAATGTGAAAAATTAAATACAATAAAAAATTGGTAAAATACGCGAAAAAAAAAAGAAGAAAGCTATGTGAAAGTTTGGGATTTACCACCAGTCAACTAACTTACATGTAGTAATGATAAATTTGATTTTATTATCAAACTAGCATCGTACCCGGCTTCGCCCGGGGATTTGTTTGACCCGTGGTTCTTTCCCAATATTTGCTCGGTGCTGCTTGATCGTTCACTGCTACAGTCGATTTTTGTTGGTATAACACTCCCCCTTTCGCCAATCCTCTCCCTCCCCTCTCCCCTCCTCCTTTTATCCCGTCCTCTCCCTCTCCTCTTGGTTTCCTTCCCTTCCTCTTCTTTGCTATACGTAGTTGTGCATGACGTCATGTAATACTTGCCCTTGAGATTACCACGGTGTTTGGTTAAAAGGATAATTGTTAGAGTAAATTGTTATTTGAGGCTGTCATTAAGAGGACTAATTTGATGTGTTGGTTGTATTGGTCGTTTGGACGGTTGTAGTTGTTGTATTGTTTGCTGTGGGCGCATGACTACGGGTCGCGGCCCCAATAAAAAACAATTTCAATTTCAATTTTATTTGAGGCAACAATGTGCCAATTTCAACTTCTTTTCAGGGCAACAACGTCCCAGTTTCAACTTCATGACAAAGAATTGACACACTCGCACGTTTTCATTGTTCCCCTTCCGAGGGTCGTTGCGGTTGCTTCATTTCTGTTATGAGACTTTGGTTTATAATGAACGATTAAGTCAGGAAATGCAATAATCCAAATGCATCTGCAAAGGGAGCGTGCAAGAATAAAGTTTGGAAGTTATCCACACACAAAAAACGCAAAAACCCCCTTCTACCTCCTGCTTCCCTTACTTGCACATACTTTTTTGTTTTACGGGGGGGGGGGGGTTGCTGACGTTAAGAATGATGTAATAATGGAAGGGTTATGCAATTGACGACGACTGATGGGTGAAAAACTGCCAATTTCGTGATGACGTAATACATGAGCGCTCCTAGATGAGGAGGCTACCAGATTAATCTTGAAACCAGCTTTCCAAAATGAAAGAACAAAAAATAAAAGAATGGGTGCATAAAAAAATCTATAAAAAAAAATTAGTTCGCTTGTAACAGTACAGCTGGTAAACTAGGTAATTAAAAAAATTATGAAAATTTGTGAAAATTATCAATTTACCGATAATTCATCAAAGAAAGTGAAAACAACGCGGTTTTAAAAGGTGAAAAAGAAATGAACAGCCTGGTAAAATGCCTGAAACTGAATAGTTTTGCTGCAATGAACAGTTTGTGTGAGATTCAGGGGTAATTGCTGAACGGAAAGAGCGAAAAGTTTTCAGCGCTTTGAAGCCCGATTCTGCCTACAAGTTCAGCTTTCCTGCATTGCACACCTGCTTGGTTGTACGACATATCAGGGGGTGCTTTGGAGAGGCACACTCCTTTCTGCGACTGACGGCGGATTCCGAAATTTTTGTTTCACGTTTTGAGATTTGGGATTCTGTAACGTTTTTCTTTTTATCATTTTAATATTGTTCCGTCCTTTTCCGTTTTTACAACCTGTTACATCCGGCAACTCTTTCCGTAGAACCCGATTGCCCTGGACCTTAAACGAAGCACGCTCAGTTAATGTGTGGTCTTTTTGCCCGGTTAGTGATCGCTTAACCTTGTCTTATGTTTAGTTTAGGCAGGTTAGATAAGAAGGCGATATCGCTTCTAAAAACATGGGGCAAAATAGCACCTTCTTTTTATCAACGGCACCAGAGGGCGAAATGTGTCAGTCTCTCCGACAGAGTATCGCATCGGGCAAGGCTACCTAGCCGTAAAGGCTTAACGTTAGAAATTCGACGCGTCGTCCAGTTAGCCACCGATTCTACCACCAGTCGCGCTACTTACGCCCCAAAAATTAACTGCTCTAGCATGCGGACTGAACTATGAAAGGTACGGGTGACACGCGATAGGCGGATTTTAAACTTAAAACAATGCATTGACACCAAATTATTAAAATTTAACAACAATGGCTTCATGCTACGTACCTCTTTTTTCACTCGACGACAAAAAAAAAGCCTCCGGAGGTTTAATTTCATGAATTTCAAGCAGAAGAGCAACCAAGGTACGTGTGTATTGTACTGTATGATACGCTACGACGTTTTCAATTCTCATTAGAAATGTGTTAAACGATCCTTTGACGTAGCAGTAAATCGTCCGCACTACCGTAAAATAATGTTCGTTTAGCGCTGCAACACCGGTAAGAATGAGAAGATATCACGTTTTTATGCATTCCGCTAACACTAATCAATGCTACGATTGGGATTTTTCGTTCTTCGTGCTTTCAGTTCAGCGCAATGCTTGGACGACGCGTCTAGCATGCTACGTGAAACCAAGCGTTAAGTCTTTTAGATATAGGTAGTCTTGAGCAAGCAAACTTTCAGAGCCGCCACAAACTTGAAATAAAAAATGGCGGCATCAATAACGCCATTCAACCACGGCAATAGCGACAATATCTTGGAAAACGAAGTACTCGTGGGTGGGCAGTAGGGTAAACTCCTTCTTCAGTTGAAGAACTTCAAATGTGTTTGATTCAAACCCGTTTTCAGTTAGTGACAAGAAATCTGAACCGCGGATAGAAGATACACCCCGATTGGCCAGCTTCTCGTAACACAAAACCATTCGTTTTATTTAGCTCCGCTCGTAGCTAGAACCCTTCTGAACAATGAATGCTGAATTAAAGAAAAGAAAACTTGATCTGGCTTAAAAATTATGATCTGGCTTAAAAATTAATTAAACCACCTAATCTGACCTACCATTTTTAAAGAGCGTCACCATTTTGTTTCAGTGACGCAAACTAGTTACCCTCTCCAGTCTCCATGGCAACGCTCAAGAAAGCAAACTTGGGCTGTGGCGCCTTGCCATTCAGTTCCTTGGCGCGGCACCCTCTGGCGG
The DNA here is from genome assembly GCA_023313725.1 of Lithobius niger. Taxonomy (NCBI): domain Eukaryota; kingdom Metazoa; phylum Arthropoda; class Chilopoda; order Lithobiomorpha; family Lithobiidae; genus Lithobius; species Lithobius niger. The sequence continues at coordinate 16,298 of JAHWFP010133258.1, forward strand.
TAATCGCTAAAAGCCGGTACTTGTTTCACCCTAATATTTACTATTGGTACAAGAAGAATAACATTACCTGCGTATGTACTCTACCCTGGGTAAGGTTTTAATAAAGCCTGGCTTCCAGTTCACGTTGTGTTTATCATTTCCGAGTTTCGAGTTAAAAAGCGAGGTGCTCCTTGAAAAGTGTGATTCGTAGGGTCTGCACTCCAGAAACGACATCTTCAGTACTTTCTAAAGCCGCCACTCTAATCCATCAAAACTCATCACTGCTGACGACAGTTGGGTATCCCCAATACACAACAGACCGTAAGCAACTCAAGCAGAACGTTCCAAGCGTATATGCTCCTTTTGACGCGCCAGGTACACCCATTCGGAGGTAGTCGATAAAACTCTGTAGTCGGGGATAGATCTGAGTTATGCTAAATCTCTCATCAGTTAACTCTGGACGATCATGCTTTCCCGTAGAGTCTTGCCATCCGGATCTGTTTCTCAGTTTGTCGTCCCTCTAACACCAAAAGAATATTTATTAAAATTATAAAATTCCTTGCATTGTAATCATGCCTACAACAATGTATAGCACAGTGCCCTGTTAACAATACCCATGGCATCTCCACTCCAAACTGCCGTTCCATTCCCAGCTAAGAAACTAGTAAGTTGTATTTCTATATTTATACTTGAAATTATTCCTCCTCTGTTCCTCCACAAGCCCAAATTTAAATCAGCATGCCCCCAAAATATCATTTATATTCATCTTCATGCCATTAGAATTATTTAGCGCAAATTAGGCAGTGACTAATCTGCCTAAGTGGCAGATTTAACATCTGAATCTTCAACAATAAACATCAATAGCCCTACTACTATTTGTAATTCTTTCATACTTCATAATTCCGTCCGTAATCCAGCCCTTGGCGCTATATTAGGACTGTTGTGGCTGATGTTTAATTTGAGGGGTGGCGTCACGTCCACTCCGTTGAGTTTGCGTTATTTTCAGTGTAGGCTAGTTTTGGAAGGTCTAAATGGCTGCCAACACAACAGATACAGTAGCGTGCATGACTCAAATGTGGAGCCAAAACTCCTTCCAACAAATAGTTTTGATGAAATAAATTGGTGCTTTCAGGTACGTAGCTTGCTCGCCGACTGACAACGGGTTTGAACATGTAGTATTATCAATATTTTTTTCGCCTTGGTCCCTCCATCTTGTTGCTAATGCAATCCGTGGTATTCCTGTTGAAAATACCATATCACTCGTTGAATTCCTAAACTGATAATACTGGAAAGTTCTGGACACGGTTGTAACCTTAGTAACGGGTTCAGTGAGTTATCTTTATGCCACTGGACAAATGGCCATGTCGGTAAAGACGGTATGGCAATGATCTGCTGACGGACTGGTCCTCAGCTCGAATTCGGGTCACGTCACTTGAATGAATCGTAAGTGCATAAAGTTGGCTGGCTTACTGTAAGGCCTGCTACGTTGTTTCGTAGGTAAGATACACTTCGCGCAAGCGTTCAGTGTTTGTTTGTTTTTTCAGTTCGAAATGCAACTTTATTATCGAAAAATAATCGATATGAAAACAGGGTCGTGCTTAAGTAAACAAGGCCTCTTGCCACTGGTAACTCAAACTTACGTCAATGTTCACTACACTCGGGTCCCAAATATTCAAATCTGCTGCCACTCGATAGATGATTAAACAAAATTATCCAAATTTTTCAAATAATCATAAAGTGTTGGCGCCACGTTGCTGCTTCGTCGTCGTCTAAGTTTTTCCCTCGTTCGCCGTCTAATTTCAGGTGCTGGTTGGTGGAAATGTTAAAGGGGGTGGGGGGGGGGGGGGGGGGGGGGAGAAATTGGGGGGAAAAGGAAGCAAGCAAGAATACCTTAATGACTTCTACAACAACAAAATGCATCCGGGCGAACAAAAGCAAATGCCAGCCATTCCATACCAACAAGAAACACGCTCGTCCTTTCCAACTAACAAATATTTAATCTCTTCTTCCTTAATGATTGAAAATGCGGCGCTGCCACCGGGCTAATATGCTCACGTGCAAGAATTTCAGCCAGCAGCTCCTTCTTTTCACTGAATTCTCGGGGGACGGAGGGAGGGAGGGGGTGGTGGGGGATGGGAAGGGAGGGGCCTCACCTGCCTCTTGAAGTCCTCGTCTCTTGGCAACATCTTCTCTTGTTTCAGCGTATGCGAGGGAGTATGTCATCTTCGCTAGCTCAACGCACATTTAATTGGCTAAGTGGCCAAGACGGCATGCGACCCACAGGCCGCCATCTTACACTGATACCCTGCTCGCTGGCAACCTCAGAGGGAAGCTTCTTTTCCTCCTCGGTACAACTTGATCGCTGTCACAAACACTAAGTCGCACATTACGTGCCTCTTTAAAGCAAAGCTAACATCTTTACGGGGGAAATACCGACAGCAATTGTCGCAAAACGACAACCACTGCAAAAATAACAGACAAACAAGCCTTGATTTAAAGCGGAAAGCCTCTTTGTTTGTCAGTAGGCCTATTGGCATCCACTGAACGCTCCGAATTCTCCCATTACATCCCTGGGAACCGGTAAGAATACGCAGGATAGTGTCGGAAAAAGGAACTTAGTTCTCTTTTTTTGTCGCTAACCAGCAATTCTGCAACTTAAATGAATGATACCCACGGAGCATCCGACCCCTTAACCAACGTGAGAACGAAAACCCACGCCAAAAAGAAGGGGAAAACCCCGACAGTAGGTTATGGCAGAGACGCGAGTCCATCTCGCATCTTTTTGGCTTGGAGACCAAGGCACAATCCACTCGGCTGTGCTTGCTCCCTGTGTTTGGATTGCCAGAGGTAACTCTCACAAAGCAAGCTTTTCTTTCCAGGACTTAGTTGTTCCTGGGTGGGAGGAGGTGGAGGTTTGAAATCAGCTTGCACGTAGAAACCTCAGGCTGTTTAATTTTGCAAAATGCTTTTGACACAACTTCATGTAAAGCCACTTTGACAAGTTAGACACGAACATTTGATGCCTTATCATGGCATGCGGGCAATATTTGATAACGAGCTTTATATCAGTGAGCCTTGTTTTTTGTGTGGAGCTAAGATGGCGCGCTTCTGGCCAAAGTACGCAAATTTGCAACAAGTTCCGACAGTAATTGCCCAAAATTGTCCCCAAAATCGCCGCCACTATTCCGAAAAGTATGTTGAAAGCAAAACCTACGTATATGGTCCGTAGAATGATTCATCTTATAAAGCAAGAAACGTTTAAAATTAACCAAACAAACTTCAAAAATACTGTAAGACAGAAACTTGCCAAAGGATACCACATTTACAACAATTCAAGAAAACCATGACTGTAATGAGGGCCTGAGGCAAACCATAAGAACAAAAATTTCAACAAGAAATTTAGGACCTTTTACGTTTTTATCTTCTGTACAGCCGAAACGACTTTGTACGCCCTTCCGGCGCCATTTTCAGTGCCCCGCCTCGTCCACCCCCCATGACGGCCCGCGTGTGAGGGCAGAAATATTGCGTGTTTTGAACAAATGTGCCAAGGATTCAAATTTATAGAGTTGACCCATACTCTTCACTCATTTTTTAGACACTGTAAAGTACCCTACTCTTCACCCGTTGTGCATTTAAAATCGTTTACAATAATTTTATCACTTGTTCCGTTTATCGTCTTGGCTTAGATTGTGAAAGAACACTAACCCCCTTTTGGTTGAATGTCGAAATACCTGGCCTTGTTGCAATTTGCAAAGCCGATTTGGTGGTACGTTAGGTTCATAAACAAGGTAGCATACACCAATTCAAAATGTGTAAAACGATTAGCTCAATGCGATAAAAAAGCTTAGCTTGTACAGTTCTTACTTTTTCCCGACATATTTTTTTGGGAAACGTTACTTATTTCCCAACTAGTTTCCCATTTTAGTGGTCTAGTGGTTCCCTATACTTTTATTTTAGTGATCTTTAAGTTCATTAACAGTTTCTAAAAATAAAAAAAATAAAAAAAACAGACAGAACCAGCAGTTCGTTAATTAATCAATTTTTTTTTTATTTAAAGATTCACAGTCGGCAAACTGTGCCTTGATGCAATTTAAGTGAGAATTCGGTTAATTAGCTTAGTCTTATTTTTTTTTTTAACTTCAAATAACTTTAGAAGTTTGTTGCGCGTCCAGCCGAAGCCACGGTGCCAGAAGGCAGAGAGATAATTTTGTCGGCCGCACGCATCTTCTGCAATGTTTTCCTGTAGCTCTTTGGCCCCATCTCCTGTATCTATTTTCTGTGACTCTAGTTACATCTACAAATCGTTATTTTGTAGGCGATGCAAACGGTAAAATAAAAGTGCCACCTGACTGGCAAAGCCTCACAAAGACATAAAAAGCACGAAAATTTTATATTTTAGCCAAAGTCTTGCCCCTTGTTCACACAAAAAAACACACCATAAAACATGAATAAAACTAGCTTAAGCTCAAACACAGGCAACAACTCCCGACTTTACAAAATGGCGGATGTTATTGCCTGTGTTTGAGCCTAATCTCGCTTTATTCATGTTTTCATCCCTGTATTTTTTGTGATAAGGCCAAGATTTTGGCTGAAATATAACATGTTCGTGCTTTTATGTCATTGTGTGGCTTTGCCAGTCAGGTGGCACTTTTTTTGTTACTAGTTACATCTGTTTGTGCTGTCACCCCCTTCGTTTTCTCTTGCTATACGTTTCTACTTTTCTACTTTTAGGCCGTGTATTGTTTTGTCGGATTTGGCCGCAAATAACCAACGTGTTGACGTGCCCTTCCCTTTATATCCTTCCTTACTCTTTTGCCCAGCACTTCAAATAACTAATGAAAAGGAAAATTGGAAAATAAGCCAACAGCGAAAATCATACACTAGAAATAACGTAGTCCAGTAAGCCACCTTTATGCACTTACGTTTCGTCGGAGTGGCATGACCCGGATTCGAACCGGATACCCAGTTCACCCCCAGATCACTTGCATAGCGCCTTAATCGCTATGGCCACATTCTCCACTGGCATATTTCCGCTGTTGGCTTATTTCCAATTTTACTTAATATTATTTCCAGCGATTTATGTCTATTTATTTCAAATACCTAATAATAAACTGGCAATAAGCAAATTAGCAGAAAATGGTCACGGTTAGCTAACAATTTTTGCTTCTAGTTACTTCCTACCAAAAATAATGTCTTAATACCACAAATTAATTTTCCAGCTAGCAAAAATAGTAAAATGGCGGGGCACTGGGTCCTAGCAACCTACTAACCTCCTTGTATTTTTTTTTTTTTATTTTATCCATTTTGTTGCAAATTAAAACTGTGTCGTTCTGTATGCTTTGCGAGGCTTTGTTTGGTCAGAAAACAACCTTTTTATTACAAAGCCTTCATTTTCCCTTATTTGTGTTTAAAAATCCTCTCATTTCTTACTTTATTTCTCACTAAACCCCGCTACAACTCGCGTAAAAGACTAAGCGACGCACGCGCGTGCTTGTAAAAACAGTTTCTAAAATAATTAAATTTCCAGCAAAGGTTGGAGCGAAAAAGAAGAATGATGGGGGGCTGGGTTTTGAGGCTAGCTGCACCAGCTGAAACTGATAACTCCATCGCATTAATAACTAGCGTCGATTTGGCCACAACGACACGGCATTATTAACTGGAACATGTCGCTGCTGTTGCTGATTAGCACTAATTCATAGCCAATCAGCACAGCCTATTTCCCTCATCCCCTAATTACTCCAACTAGCAATTAATTAGCAACCATAGAATGTAGAAGGGTGGATTTCACGAGGCCCGTATCGTCCGTCATACACAATCATTCGTCGTAAATTGATAACTCCATCACCTCAATCTGTTTGCTTATCAATTTTGGTTGGTTCACTTTAGTCTCATTGTCTGATGAGCACCACAACCAAATCCACTTTTCAAAGTACAATTTCCGAATTGAGAGAAATTATTAAAACTGATACTCCAGTGAGTATTGCAACAAACTAAGGTCAACTCGCATTAGAAGTCAGTAATTAACAATAATTATAATCATAATAATAACAATAATAAACTTAGGCTAATGTAACACAATCATGACAGGTATAGGTGATCCAGAAGTGCGGAAAAAAATTTAATGTGCCAAAAGGGCGAGGTTTAGGCACTAGGCCCAGTCTTACAACTAACGTATTAATTTAGAAACATTAGAGATTCATACTCAACCACCAGTTCACAACTACCTAATTTCTTAAAAATCTTAAATTAGAAAATTTTAAAAGAAAAAAATTAAAACGTAATAAATAAAACCGAAGCTTCGAAATGGACTACCCCATGATGACACTATACTAGCAGCTAGATTCGCATACAGCTTACTTGTAAACTGGTTTCCCAAGGAGCAGGTGAGGCTTGTCCATTGCCATATTTAAATGGCCAAAATATGCCTCTCCGCCTCTCCTGAGACGGGAAATTGTGGATTTTATCGTTTTTAACTTATTATATTCTTCTTTTAAGAACAGGTGGCTCGGTTTTATGTAAACCTGATGACGAAAAAGGAACTTTTCGAAAATCCGTGTTGAGTGGTTGAGTAGCTCTCTTGTTTTGTAGCACTCTTTTATTTTCTTATTTCGTAACGTGTGCTTTCTGTTTTTATATTACACCTAACCCAACCGATTACAATACAAATAAATGAAGCAGCTGGCGGAGTGGAAGGGAGGGGGGCAGATGAAACATGAAGAAAAGAAATGGGGTGGGGGAGGGTGACCCAAGTTATGAGTTAAACGAGTGACGGAATAACTGAGCTTTGAAAGCTCCAACGCTAGGACACGTTTTAATGGATCTTCGGGCGAATTCCACAAATTCATTCTCTGAACCAACCCCATCCTAAATATCAATTTTAAAATGTGGAATCTATAAGATTTTCTGTTCAATATTGGGGAGTATATTTCGCGAATCCTACGTATATTCTCAGTTTGGAACGCGCAGATGCTGGGTCAAATTTTGTGCGTTAACCGTGATGTATCACCGTTTCCGGTTTATATCGACGCAATTTATGACGTTGCCGTCACGTGACCCTGGTTTCGTCAGCTATTGGTGTTTTTCTCATCGCACGTGCAACGCTGTGCCACGCAAAGACGGAAGCGGAAGTGACGCTAAATCTCGCGAAACGGTACGACGGCAACACGCGCGGACTGAGAACTGGGCATGGCGGTTATTGGGCAAGGAATATAATTTTAATGCAAGAACTGCACCTCTTAAGGTGTCATCCACTTTCTTGTACGAATGTCGCCATTCTTCCAACCAGCAGGAGCCCAAGCAGGTTAATAACAGTCAGGTGCCAAACGGAGGAGGCAAAGACATTCTCGGCCACTAAAACACTTAATGATTTTTTTCCTGGCAGGCAAGCGAATACACTTGTTGGCCAGCCATGCTTCAAGCTTTTCTGTTTCACTAATTACAGAAGGGGAGAAGCCGGTTGTTAATCAGTTTACGCTTCATTTGCAAACTTAAACAGGAAAACCCAACCACCTCCACTCACAGTTGTCGGGGTGGGGGGGGGGGGGGGGGGGGGGGGGGTAGAGCAATGGGACGCAGGGGAGGGTGATGGAGACGCAGAGAGAGAGAGAGAGAGAGAAAGCGGAAAGCACTTGTGCTTCTTCGATTTTCTCGCCTCTTCAAACATTAATTTTTAGGACAGGCGTCCGAGCCTCAAGCTCTCTTCCTCTGGAGACGAAGAAAAATAGCTCAACCAGCCAGAAAACAAGGCCTCTTCATACAACCATTCCTCCATTCAAGTTGAGGATCATTGCTTGAGTAAATCGAAACACGGAAAAGACAAGCCTCACGGCAACAAACCATTTCCTTTACAACGACAGACATTACCAAAACAAGGTAGAGGTGGAGAACGGCATTGAAATTGGAATTTTTTTTTTATAATGCGATACACATTTTGTTTTTGTAAAGTCAATGGACTTCTATTTCTTGTTTTAATATAAAGATAGATAGATAGAGAGGTACGTTTATTAGACTCCAAAGCATTCCATGATACATCGGCAACAAAATTACAAGAGTGGAAATCTGTGTCTAAGAGTAAACTCGTGCGCCACAACACAGAACCATCAAGAAAAAATAATTAAGGTGTTAATAGGTACCCACAAGGTCTGCATGAAGTAATACGAAAATACGTCAAATTAAAACACACAAAAAAAGTGAGTCAAGTATATAGTCAAGTAAAGTGAGTCAAGTCATGTATTCAATCTAGACACAGTTTTCTGAGGACTTTCATTTCCACCCTCTAAAAATCTGTTTTACTGGGGTACGTCAATAACTGCCCACCCCCCTCCCCCTCGTCATCAATCGTTACCAGTAGGCAAATCACCCCCCTTCCCCCCCTTCTTGATTATATTATACTTGAATGACCCCCCCCCTTCACCTTTAAGTTGGAAAATTAGTAAAACCTGGCAAGGGATATTGTGGATACTGACTTTCTAAGATCAAATTAGTCTTGACATCATTATCTTGACATCTCAGACCGTTCTAATTACAATTCAGGGCAAATAATCATAGATGAAAGCCGTAATATGAATCAGACATAAAGCCAGAAAGTTTTAAACACAACACATAAAAAGATGAACTTAATCCGTACATTTTCCCAACGTTAATTTCTCCGACGGTACTTTTTCCCTACAGGACCTTTTCTAGACAGGTGTTTTTTTCCCACAGGACTATGTGCTTTAGAAATAATAGAAAAAAGAGGGACACAATTCCCTTGTTTTACATTATTTGTCCTACGATAAAAGACCTATTTTTATTTAACACTTCTGCCACTCCCAATTTGTACACTACATTGAAAATAAACTCTGCTATTGAATCTCCCCTCCATGCTACATGACGCTACATTATGACGCATGACGTCATTTTCGGTGAAAGTGGTCGGTTTTGGTGTAATCAGGGCAGATTAAAGGGGGGGGGGGGGTTGCTGAAGCATTCGGCCACAGGTCAAAAAAGGGCTTCAAGGATGCCTCCCGGATGCGGGAAAAATAAAATAAGGTACTATTTTAAATTTTAAGAAATGTCACTTTTACTGAAAAGTTGCATCAAAAAATTTCAATTAACAAAAAAATTGTTATTTCTCTTTTTTTTTGCGGAAATTTTGGGTAGGGGGGGGGGGGGGCACAATAAATCGTAAGCACCAGGCCTCTACGAGGCTTAACGCGGCGCTGGGTGCAATCATTTAGGAAACCGCTCAAAATAAGTTTATCTAATCAAAAACAATTAAAATTAAAGCGAACACACTTCCACGAGCACGAAGGAGGTTCATGTTGGCATATAGGTTAAAAAAAAAATTACGCGCAAGACGTATTTTTAAATATTTAATGGTAAACTACACATTGATTCTTGTTTCTCTTTCAGGTGCTCTTGCTTCCGATCTCTTATTCTGTTCCTCTATGGAAATTTTATTTCAATTTTCCCCCTCATTGTCCGCCATTCTTGAAGCAAACAAGGGCGTAGCGTAATGGGAGGCATTCACGTTTTACACGAATGTGCATTCAATCAGGGTAAAAATGAAGGAACATTAGCGATGGCTTCTTGCAATGGCCTCCACAGAAGCACAAAGAAGCCAGAGAGACTTCCTTCATAACAGGAATTATGACAAATTCAACTTTAATGCAGCTCGCCGGCGACTGTAAAGGGCGGTGCTGCCGCCCTTGTATAATTAATATCCACGCACACACCCGGAGTCACAATTTCTTTTCACGTGGCCGACAGATCGATGGGAATGCCTGTTGACAATCATCCCTTTTTGGGGGCGGAAAGCTGAAAGACTGTCACCGGCCGCACTGTGGCCACAATCTTCCCTCAACATCATTATCTTCCTCGCAGCCATATCGCTGATGTCACACACACAGTATACGAACCAGCTAATAAATAAATTGATGCACAAACCATGAGTCGAGACTTACGGGGGCCACTGGAGATAATCGAAGAAACGAATCTAAAGACACACCCGTTAAATTTTGAAAGAGCGTACGGTACGGCTGTTTTTCCGTCTACATTTTTTTTTGTCACCAACTCTGGTGTGGTAAAAATACATATCTGACTTATTAGCAACAAGAAATTGCGTTGTGGAGGGTCGCAAAGTTTAAAGTTGGAGGCTTGGAACATTTACTTGTTTTGTTTGTTTTGTGTTGTGCAGGCTACTTGGAAGAAAAAAATATCTGGTAGGGGGTGGCGAGATAATCGATAATTCGACAATATCGCGATAAAAATGTTCGTCGATTATCGTATCGCACTTTTTCTGATTTATCGAATTGTCGTGCAAACCCCAAAGCTTAAATTGACGTATCTCGGAAACCGTAATAGCTAGAAAGAAGTTGTTTGCGGCGTTTCGTGCCGAATTACAAGGGCTCTCCAATCAAGTGTGCAATACTGTTGCTAGCCACTTTAAATGATTAGAGAGTTAGTTAACGCAGATAGTATTTAAACATCAAGTATCAGAACGGCAACTGCTAAATTGTTTCTACGTGATGAGGAAGTAATGGACATTGACAAGTGCATTTTCATGTTCATTTTCAAGGTTGCACAATAGGCTTCAGCCAAGGTTGTTTTTTTTAAGTTAAAATGGTTATTCCAGCCTCAAAATCTGTTTTATCGCGATAATATCGATTATCGCGATAATTAAAAAATTATCGGGATAAAAAAAAATTTTGTATCGTGCCATCCCCATATATCTGGCATTCAGAATCTTTACGATTTAATAATGGCGTGTCAACCATGGAAAGAAGCTTGTAACATCCTAAAGATTCCTAAAATCCACGAGTATTTCGTGAAGGACAAACCAGGGGTACATAAAATTCTTACTGGACAAAGTTTTCCCCCAAAAGTTTCCTACACATTTTTCAAATTTTCGCAACCTTTCACCATGCCGGCAAGCCATTTTTTAGTGAATTTCCACAGTTTTCTGAAATTTCCCGCGAACCTCGTTCTAGCGTTCTGGCATATTCTACACACCTGGGACAAACTTCAGCACGTTCTTGTCGATTACCAGCGTCATTGTATAGCTTGTGGTAAGTTATGGTTTCTCGTTTATGGCAGAGACCATATCAGTAGCGTATTTACATCCCACTGGAAGGCGCCATCGTGATTTTTGTATGCAAAGTACGCAAAGTCCCCTGGCACTGCAGTTATCCTCTGTCAAGATCAGTGGTAGCAACAACACCGAAACGTTTTGGACCATTCTACAATCAACTTCAAGATCGTCGCCAGCAGCTAAGTATTGTTTACAATTAGGCCATGTCACGTACCATATTGTATACCAAATTTATTGTAACAACAGAACCTTTTTTACTTGATGGCGCGTGCCCCCATGGCGAGGTGCAGGCATCCCAATTTCCAGGCCGTAACGCTCAACACCTCCTCTCAAGCCCCGTTTGGTCTATTAATTTGAAACTACTCTACAATCGTCAAAATTCCTCATGACCAGATGCCAGCGGCTGAATCCTTCACGTCAGAAGCCACTAAGACCCGTGTTTTAAGACAAGCAATACAACCATCCTTAAGAAAATCGACAACAGACTGGACTGGCTTTTAGTTGGACTAGCTTAGGCTAATCATCCATTAGGCTGAAGAGGGGACATTTCGACTCTCCCACCAAACCTCTCTCGAAGTAATGGAGGCCATATGCAAACGACGTCATGCAAATTTTGCCATATCTTGACACCCTTTCCCGTCACACTTTGTCACAACCTTTGCAACGAGACTGAAGCACAGAGAATCAACCCAGCAGATGAGGGGCCGAAGAACAACAGAGAATCATTTCAGCAGACGAGGCTGAAGAGTAACAGATAATCAACTCACAAATGAGAATGAAGAGCCAGAGACTCAATTCAGCAAATGGAGCTGAAGAGTCACAGATAATCAACTCAATAGATTAGACTGAAGAGTCACAGAGTATCATTTCAGCAGACGAGGCTGAAGAGTAACAGATAATCAACTCAACAGAAGAGCCACATATAATCAACTCACAAATGAGAGTGACGAGCCAGAGAAACTCAACTCAGTAAATGAAGCTGAAGAGTCACAGATAATCAACTCAATAAATTAGACTGAAGAGTCACAGAGAATCATTTCAGCAGACGAGGCTGAAGAGTAACAGATAATCAACTCAACAGAACAGCCACATATAATCAACTCACAAATGAGAGTGAAGAGCCAGAGAGACTCAACTCAGCAAATGCAGCTGAAGAGTCACAGATAATCAACTCACCAGATTAAACTGAGGAGCCACAGATAATCAGCTCACCAAATGAGAGTGAAGAGCCAGAGAGACTCAACTCGGCAAATGCAGCTGAAGAGTCACAGATAATCAACTCACCAGATTAAACTGAAGAGCCACAGATAATCAGCTCACCAAATGAGAGTGAAGAGCCAGAGAGACTCAACTCGGCAAATGAGGCTGAAGAGTCACGGATAATCAACTCAACACATTAGGCTGACGAGCCATTTGGTTGCACTGTTTTCTACTACTCGTACATTTTTCCACTTTTTTTTTCTTATTAATTTGTTCTCAGTCATCCTTTGATTTTGGAAATCTGTTTTCCCGCATTAATTACTATTTTTATTCCTATTTTTTAAGAAAATGTTTAGTTTTTTTTTTTTTTGTGTGTGCAAACATTACCCACACATGGGAATCTGCTTTTGTGGTCTGGTTCGTTTTTTGCCAATTATTTCCTTGTACTCTGTACTGATATAAACTCAACTCAATTTTTGGGTCACCCTATAAAGTTTTGAGTGAATGTTATATGGAAGCCAACATTCAAAGAGGCACACATCTTTAACCAAAAAAAAGAAATTCTCCACTGACTAAATTTCCCATTCTTAATTCCTTCCCTTTAAAACGCCCCTTATTCTTCATCTTCAAAGCGACCCTTTGTAATCTCCTTTGAAACTGTTCTGGTTTCTTGGGTTCCATGTGTACTAGTGGGCAATCGTACTATCATCTCAATGGCCTGGTACTAAACTACGGCACTCTATCCATTTTAGGCCCACAACCTCCCGCCGCTGGCCAGAAATTTTGCGAGAAAACAATTTCCCATAAATTTATAGCGTGCGGCTGCAGCGTGGGCGATTGCGGAAGCAAGGATAAAGCACGGGTGTCATTTGTAAGCGCAACATGAAGAAAGAGGGGCTTGCACAACTAAGACCCATTCGAAAAAGAGGAACACAACAAATCCAACTTGCTCGAATATGTGACTGGTGCAATCGCAAGAAACAAACTCCTTTCACGGGAATATTATTGTAATGGCATTACTAACAATTAATGACATTTTGAAAAAAAAATAAGTATTGATCAGAGAGAATGCTTTCAGATATACGACGAATGAAAAAAGGAAACAGAACTCAACTTTAGGACTAATCGAATCCACAAGAAGTAGATGCACTAACATAGAAATTCACTAATGGCAGAAAAATGAAGTGTTGTGTATTGTGGTAATGGGGGGGGGGGGGGAGGGAGGGCGGATCAATAATGTTATATATGACCGACCTTCAATAAATGGTCAGGTAATTTTCTGTAACGTTTTGGTAGATGGTTGCATGAAATCCTTAGAAAATGCTGAAAGCTAAGTCCAATTGTTGTACAATTAATGATTTCTTTTCCGACATTTGTGTCCGTGTTCTAGATGGGTAGTCTTGCATTTGTGCACCGTACTACCTTACTGAAATATCAATACAGATGCAAAATATTTCGATTGCCTTTTGGACTTATATTCAGGCTGCCTGAGTAGGAAATGGTCTAAAGGTCGAAGGTTCAATTTCCACTCAGGTAGTCAGACATTTAAGTCCAAAAAGCAACGGATATAGGTTTCCATCTGTCATGTTAGTAACTAATCGAGCCGATGTGGCTTTGCGTCGTCTTTACGTTATTGAAACTTTAAACCCCACACGATAACAACAATACATTTCACATCTATATTTATTTTG
>JAHWFP010133259.1:26473-46180 GCA_023313725.1 Lithobius niger
TTAAATGAAATAATTGAAAATTGCGCAGTAAGCAATTTTCATATATTTCATTTAACCTTCGAACTATTACTCAGTGGGATTAGCTTGGCGAAAGAGCTTGGCGTTTGATATCACGACTTCCCATGGCCGAAAAGCTTGGCGGGAATCCTTAACAAGTTTTGTTTTGGGGTAGATATCAGTAATTTTTGGTCCAAATTGATGAAATCCATTTTTTTTCTTAGTAGTTATGAAATGGAAACGGCAATCCAGTTTTCTGGTCCATTACTTTTTCTTCCTTTTTTTTGGTAAAAGCGTTACTAGTAGTTATTAGTTAGTAATTAGGCAAATATCAACTTTATTCACGTCGTTTTTTTTAACAAGAAAACGTTAAGCTGTGTCCTCAATAGTGACTTTTATCTTGTCAGGCGACCGAAGTCTCCCGATTAATCAAAATTTCAGCCTTTTCTGTCGTATAGTTATGTATCCTCAGATGGCTGAAAACAGCCAAACTACCTTTGCAGTAAACACACAACGTATCTAGTGGTCGCCATGCTCGTATACACATATTATCTGGATGTTATCATTTATCTTGGCGGGCGACACACTAGCGTGTGTCTTGATTAGGAAAATATCAACGTTATTTATGTCGTTTTTGCAACAAGAAAACTGTAAGCTGTGTCACTAACAGTAACTTTTATGTTGTCAGGCGACCATAGTCTCACGATCAAACAAGTTTCAGCCTTTTCTGTCGAATTGTTATTTATCGTCACATGCCTGAAAACAGCCAAATTACCTTAGCAGTAAAGACATAAAGTGTCTAATGGTCGCCATGCTCATATATATTTTATCTGCATAGGTGTTATCGTTTACCATCTTGGCGGGCGACACACTAGCGTGTGTCTTGATAATGCCACTATGTGTTGTACTCTGTGTCTATATGGCATCGTATAACTACAATTTGCGCAGTCAGTTTAAAGACGACTTTATTTTAAATCCGCCCCTGATTCTAATACAGTAATTTTTTTTCCGCGAACTTTTCCTCGCAGACGTGAACTGATTTAAAATTATACCAGGAATTTACAAACAATTCATGTATTCCTCCCCTTTATACATAATCACAAGCTTGAGTACGTGGCTTCGCCGAAGTGAAGCAATAGCTCATTTCATTTTTTGACCGTTACATGTAAAAAAAAAACCGCTTTTACAGTTAATCATTTAAGCTATTAGTGCCCTTTTCTTTCACTTCAGTTCATGAAATACCACATTATACCACAGTCTTTAAACAACCCATAATTGTAATTCCCTGTTAGAACAAAAAAAGGGGTGGGGGGGGGGGGGGGTGGTCGACCTTGTTTTACAAAGGTTTGTCAGTGAAGTCCGCCATGTATGCGGGCAGGCTGTTTTTATTTTTTTTTTGTTTTTATTTTGTTTATCAATTTTTGCAAACGTATGACAAGAAAACGTTTTGCAAGTCAAGATACAAACCGATAAAGCAGGCTCTAGGAAGTTTTAATAAGCCAAACACAAAAACTAGATTACAGCTGACAGATTAATAGGATGCCATAATGATAAGGAGAAATGCAAGCAATTTACAGCATGCAGCAAAAATTTTACCAACTGTAAAAAAAATTACGTGGCGAAGATTTAGAGACGTGCGCAGTTCTATAAAACTACTTTTTTCTTGCCCTTACTAAGAATGCATCTCTTTTAAAAACGACCTAATATCCACAACAGCGACATTTTTCTCGATCCTCCCCATCATGTACGGGGCCCTAAAGGTCTATTTACTTACGGTTAGTCTTTCCCCTGCTAAAAATCCTTTTTTAAATGTGGCGTCTGCGAAATTTTCTGTTGAATATTGGGGAACTATATTTACTGTATCCTACTCGTATGTGATCATTTGCACACCTACAATAACTTTGAAGGTTCATCTGTGTGTGCGCATGTACTAATTTAATCGTTTGCTAATAATTAATATGAAATCAAAAATCTAAAAGACTAATGCGGTAAAAATTAAATTTAATTATGCCAATAGATCGCCGAAGAAAAATTACACGATACTAGCTTATGAAATTATAAATTGCGATGTTAAAATACGAGAATCATTCCGGTTTGTGACGACACAATCTTTAACTTGATGCTGTTTCGTATACTATTCCCAAAGCCAACTGAGATATAGAGGTTGCGTTCTTTACTGCGAGGAACGGCGATACTATTTCAGTTGACCTTGGCGATCTACGTGTGGCTGTTATAAGGCAGGCGGAATGTGCCTTTAAAATCTTACAAGTTTTACATCCCAAATCCCACAAGTTGTCTAGTTTTTCTTTAATTTGTAGATGGACTTCACTTACACAGGGAGAGGCACCGATAAACTGATTAACCCATTTTTTTTTTTCATGTATATAGAAGCAGGAGCAAACTAGAACACAGTAAGTTTTTTATTTTGCTCCTGACACAAGGCACACACCTCTATGAGACGTGTGTGGGCAGAAAGGGGAGAACTTTTGAAGAAACGTACGACTTAAAATATAGTGTTAAATTGCACCAATTTTGCTACCACTGCACACCCTACCAAACAACAACTTGACCAAAAACAATTTCTCGAAACATTGCTCACCACATTATGTTTTATTTATTTATTATTTATTACAAAGGTTTTAACATAACTTAGTTGCTATGATTTTAACAAAGATTTTAACTGAAAATGCTACCAAATTGTCGTGGGGCCGAATTGTCTGTGACCCGTAAAAGGGCAGTCTCGCATATTAAAGCCAAAATTGTGATGCCTATAATAGGCTCTGCCATTTGTAAAAAAAAACCTTTAACAAAATTTAGCCCGTTTAGGTTTTGTTGGCTTGGTCAATAAGCATGCGAAAATTTAGTCTAATCCGATCAACCAGATCTGAGTGAGAGTTTGAAACGACGGAAAGTTAGATAAATTGTTCACCTTGGTGGCCTAAAAATTGGTGTCCACAGCAATTCGGTCCCGGACAATTCGGCCCTATACGAAAATTGGGTCCCGGAAAAAAATTCGTCGAGCGGATAAGTATACTATGCAAATACGGTGAAATCCATTACGGTGAAGGACATTAAATCTGTCTTCAATTTGTTATCGCTTGCGGGGAAAATTGTGGGAGACCACGTTTCACGCGGGAACGATAAACATCCTACAGTCTCCCCAATCCGAACTGCCGGAAACTCACTGCTGGGAAATATGAAGAGTGAAACTCTGGGTGTTCACTTAATCTATATTACACTAAAATGTCCGTACACCAAAACGTCACCGACCTTTTAAGATTAAGAATAACAAGGGACCATATTGACGTAGTTGGTCCTCTACTTTTAAGTGGCATTTCAATTTTTTTTTACTTGGGAATTTTTTTGTACCTGGACCAAATTGTCGTTGGTGGTCTCTTTTTTGTCGGGACCAAAATGTTTGGGAACCAGTTCTGTCGCGCGACCGATTTGTCTGGCACCCGACTTTGTTACAGAATGAAGCAAGCAGTCTGCATTAAAGACTGGCCTTGTGAGGAAACACAATACACTAGTCTGAGAAAGAAAGAAAAGACTACTGCCCGACTGGGACTCGAACCCAGGACTTCCTCCTTGTATGTTTGTTTGTGATCTTTAGGCCACCACTGAGAAAGATTGAACAGCTACTTAGCTCGGCTGGAGCCTGT
Organism: Lithobius niger; assembly: GCA_023313725.1. Taxonomy (NCBI): domain Eukaryota; kingdom Metazoa; phylum Arthropoda; class Chilopoda; order Lithobiomorpha; family Lithobiidae; genus Lithobius; species Lithobius niger. The sequence goes on from JAHWFP010133259.1 coordinate 30,133, forward strand.
AGCCAGTACCTGCCCCGGTAGCTCAGTGGTTGGAGCGCCTGGCTAGTAAATGGGATGTCCTGGGTTCGAGTCCCAGTCGGGGCAGTAGTCTTTTCTTTCTTTCTCAGACTAGTGTATTGTGTTCCTCACAAAGCTAGTCTTTAATGCAGACTGCATGCTTCATTTACCTTTTACCTTGTGATTTCTTTCTTTATTTGTTACAGAATTTGTTAGATAGGTGGCCAATATAGACGTCTTGGAAAATGGCCTCCAAAAAACGGTTGCTTATAATTTCTGATCCATTCATCAGACGGAAAGAGGTAAAAAAATATTTAAGATGAAATTTTCTAGAGAGTTCATTCTATGTAGTACAGAAACCCTTGTGCCGTTAATTGAGATTCATACTCCTGAAATTGATGCGATTTAGGGTATTCGTAATATTCCGTAACCTCCCTAATTAACTTATTCAATATAATTACGTTCAATGAATTAAGATGTGGCAGTATATTTTTTCGTGAAGACATGTAAATGTTCTTTACATTGAAATAAAAGCCATCATATATGTTTTTTGTTGTTTTACTGACGTATTGCGGTATAATTTAAATACTGTAGAACGCAACAAGTCTTCACTCCCCACTCCCCACTTTGTTAGTTAGGGTGGTCACAGTATCATTTTAAAGTCGAAAATTATTACAAAATGTGCCCCAATAACTGGTCACAAATTTGTATTCATGGCGTAACTCGAAGCAAATTGGCATAAATATTCACTTCACACAACTATCCGTCATCTGTATGCGCAAATACTGAGTCCAACATTTTGCGTTAAGTCGGTTACTAGGTAGGGTAGGCTATATTGCAGAACGAACATGCGTCCGTCAATACAAATATATATATATAATTTTACGGCACCATTTCATATGAAATGAAACTGTGCGACACGCATCCGGTTAGCTCTAAAAATGCTTTGAAACCTTTTCATTTTATCTGAGGTTTTTTTTGTTTGCCAGGATGTATTACAAAATCCGATTTTATTGTATTACGAACTCGGCAGGAAATGTAATTTTAGAATAGATTCATTTGATGAGACATGACGTAGGCAAGAAATAAATCAGTTAAGGCCCGCATGTAACCGGACAATCGCCGAATTCATCGGCATACATAAATGGTAGCCTGACGTGGGGGTCTGTTTCAAAACGGATCACCAGGCCATTTTTTATACGTAGGGGCATAGTAACAAATAAAGCTGCGTTAACATTGCATCCGTAAATTCGTCTTGTCATGTGGTAAAGTAGTTCACGTTTACACAATGACTCGCAACGTACATTTTCTCGCTCATTTTTCACTAGTTTTACTTGGTAAAGGCGCGTTTATGCAACGACTCGCCTTCTTTTCCCGCAGCTATAGACTTTAAAGGGATATACCTCCCAGCGCCATTTTTCTCGATCCTCCACATCAAGTACGGCCCCAAAGGTCTATTTCCTTAGTTAGTCTTTCCCTAGCTAAAAATCCTTATTAAAATGTTGCCTCCAGGAGATTTTCTGTTGAATATAATGGAACTTTATTTACGAACGACCTGTAACTATATGATGTTTTACGTGCTTACAATAACCATGACGTTTCATCTCTGTGTGTGCATGTACTAATTTGCTAATAATTACCATGAGATCAAAAATTGAAAGGCGTAATGCGGTAAAAATTAAAATTAATTATTCCAATAGATCGCCGAAGCAAAATTATAAGACACTAGCGTCGAAAATTATAAATTATGATGTTAAAATACGAGAATCATTCCGGTTTGTGACGACACGATTAATGCGTTCATGCTGGTTCGTCTATAGAGCAGTGACATTTGCCGCCATATTGGCACCAGTATGGGTTTTGGAGGGCATAACTACAAGGTGCACTACATAAAAATGGAGGGAAAAACAACGGAAGAGAGGATTCTTAGGCTTAAAATAACGTTGTTTTCTCCAACAACAAAAATCGCGCGTTTTAGGTCTAAGAAATCAATCTTCACAGCATCGGCTTCAGTATGACGCCCTTCTGTTTGTCTCTGCAGTGCCCCTTGCAGCTAACCCATTAAGGCTCTAGCATAGAGTTATATACAATAATACTACGTCGTGTTACTGCTCTATTAGGCACAATGCCAAATGAGACAGTAGCTACGTTCTTTGCTGCTGATTAAGAACGCAGTTGCCGGATTAAGAACGCAGCTACTATGTCGTAATTGCGCGGAATTGCGCGGAAGGCGACCAGCGCGAACTGTTATAAGGCCGGCGGAATGTTATAAGGCAGGTCGGGTGTCCCTTCAATCGCGATGGCAAAGGTGTTGTTGCCATGATAACAACGCTAACTGTATTAGCTAAATCCGACACCGTTTGAGTAAATGCTTCCAATCGTATAGTCCGTGTGATAAAGAATTCCTCCTGCCGAAACAATTTTTCCAGTCGCTTCTGAACTCACATTATTGACTGTTTTCGTTGTGAGCTGATAGCACTAAAACCGCCGCCATGTTGTAATTTCAGACGGCTTCAAGCTGTGAGAATTAAATTGCGATAGCAGAGGTGTCGTTGCCACGGTAACAATGCTACCTGGATTAGCTAAATCGTACATCATTTGAGTAATGCTTGCAGTCGTATAATCCATTATAGTAAGATGAAGAATTCCTCCTGACGAAACAATTTTCCCAGCTTGCTCTGAACTCAAATTATTGACTGTTTTCGTTGCGAGCCGACAGAGCTAAAACCACCGCCATGTTGGAATTCCAGATGATTTCGCTTGTAGCTGCGAGAATGTAAGGACGAGTCGTTGCATAAACGACCTGAAGCCCTAATCAGACTGACTTCTCGCAGATCCAAGGAGACTCAACGCAAGATGGTGTACCATAGACGTCAAATTCGGTCCTTAAACGCAGCATCTACCGTACCATTGCAGCAATATTGACCTTGTAGGCACGTAATAACGCATCGCTTCGCACGAAATTGTCTCCTTTTGTCTGGTTAAGGCTGGAATGTAAAATTCGCTGGTGCATGCTTCTCGTCTTTAAGAGCCCTTTAATGCACATGTTTTGTGTCGTGTGACACCCGAAGGCAAAATGTCGTCCGTTTTGTTAATCAACTGGAACCAATTGGTCGTATATGCATTGTCGCGCGTTTTCAGCTGCCGTCGAGTTTCGGAAGGCACGCTGTCGTGTACTAGAAAACGCCAGCAGCTGAACGTCCTACAACTCGTTAAGTACGATTTGCCCAGCCACACGACAAATATCGCGTGCATAAAACCAGGAGCTAATAAATAAATGCATACACGTCCGTACGACGTGGGATAGCCCATGCTGTAACTATCGCTTCATATTTCATCCCATGTCACAAGGTCGTGTAGGAGAGAAGCTGTCGGGTTCGATTCCAGGATCCAGGCCTGTTGATTTAACATCCCCAGAATCTATTTTGCCAGAGCAGTGCTTAAAAAGCGTCAACTTTCCAGCACGCGCGTGAACTGGCGCCCTCGCGCCGAGTCATGAGGCGAACAACGCGGATTCTACCCATTGGCGTAGCATAGCCATCTGCTTCACTCGCATCACGCTCGTCGAACGTTTTGTACGCGGAGGGTGCCTCATGCCTAATAGTGACACAAATGTTATTCTGTCGCACCTATCTATTGGGTTAAAACCTATGGCCACTAAAAATTAATTAAGTGGTTTTCAGGAGCGTACGCATGTGTGTTTTTTTTAGCGCATGAAACGTTTTTTATGACATTGTCTAAAAAAAAATACCAATTGCACATCATCACTTTCACCAAACATTAGCTGTAGCCGATGACTACATCAACTCTTCGCTCGTTTCTAGGCGATCATGCGAATCATGTGAATTCAGAGGCATGTCAAAATTAAAACCTTGGACCTAAATAATGACTTTCATCAAATGTGCAACTTTTGAACGCTGATCATGGCATTATAAATAGATATTGTACTCGACAACGCAATATAACCAACTGATTTTGTTTTTTTCGGTAAAAAAAAAAGCTGTCACCCGCTTCTGAAAAATCACGTATAAGCGCCGGTGCACACGTGCGTTTTTTGGACGCGCGGCGACGCAGCCAATCAATGCACACGCGTGACGTTTGCCGTCGGTTCGGATGGCACGCGACTCGAAGCGCCTTTGAAGAAAGGGCTCTAACGAAGCCCATTGTGGCTTTCGCGTTTCTTACTGCGTAGTAACCATAGCAACTGTGCGGAAGTAGCTCCTGTCCTCGTGGCTCGCGACACGAAGTGTGATGCACAACAGCACGACGGCGCCGATTTACGACATTTAAAGATATATACCTCCATGTTGGCTTTCTTGTTGACTCAGTTTTGCAACATTAGTTCAAACATATAATGTTGCAAACGCTGTTATTTTCCTGTTTTTTTTCCCGACGTACGTTTTGATACATTCGCTCAAAGGTATGTGATTGTTGCAAAAGCTATATACGCACAGGATGTTCGAAAATAGGGGAGAGGGTAAAGAAAACAATACCTACGGCAGTTCAAATAGCTGTTGGACGTCGTGATGGATGAGGCATAAACAATATTCCCCCCTGACTGGGGAAAACCTCACGAGAACACAAACACTGCAAGATGTTATTTTTAGGCACATTGTTGGTGTCTTGTTCACAAATGGATTACAACAGTAAAACACGGAGGGACAGTAAAATTTAGTAGGGGCTGGTCCCTCCATGTTTTAATCCATTTGTGAACAAGACACCTCAAAATTAAAATTCTTGCAGTGTTTCTGTGTTCTCGTGAGCTTTTGCCCAGTCAGGGGGCAACTATTGTTGATGCGTACAAAATGGCGGACTGATTTCTGAATGCTGCTATTCGACTGTTTATTTTTGACTCGTTAAATCCGAAAAGGCCACCATTCTGAATTCGACTGAGATTTTTTCTACCGTTGTTTGATCAATGCTATTGTTTTTTGTTTTTTTGTGTGTGAAAGAAAAGGCAAATTTTTGGAAACGGCGAGAACTGTAGCATTGTAGAATTTTGGAAACGGCGGCAAATGTAGCTTTGGCTTTAGCTTTTTTCTGGCACCCAGCAGTAGGCATGATTTTCTACTTAAATCCCATCGGAAATTCCTAGGATCCTTTACATGCCACCATCGACATGAGCACGAGACATCACAGGGTCCTTCTCTTCCCGGTGGCTGAGGCCGGACTCGAAAGACGGCCATGCTAACCATCAGGCCACCTTGCCCCACCAATGTAGCAATTAAACAAAGAAACTAAAGACAGCAAACATTGTGAATAGCTAAGAACGGCATTTATGTTTACAGTTAATTTCCTTTTCTTTAACCATGTTGGCAGCAATGTTTAAATTATTGTTGCATTTACTTCTTTACCTGTGTTGCTATTTATAACACGTTAATTGTTTATGTATTGCCGCATTCCTTCAGTGGAGACTGGAAACTCGTCGTAAATAAATAACGATAGACTGGAAAATAGCTTTCAGCGAACGAGAAGGTCTTGTTGGGTTAATGTGCCTTCAGACGGAGGAGGATAGAAATGTGCGAATGACGTATGCAGTAAGTGGAAGAGAGCCAGTTTCTACAAGCTGCCTTCGGCCACCGTACGGCAGAGTATAGTGGAAGAATCTGGACAGCAGCATAAAAAAAAATTGAATATATTTAAGCCAATGTACGAAAAACTAGATTTCGTATTTACTGAATATCTAAAACATGTAAGTGATGATAAATGCACAATGCTTTCAAAAGCATGAACCAATATGATTTCATTCGATTCGGTTCATACTTTTGGCCATAACTGCGGAAGGGATCAACAGACAGTAAGGGTGACAGGGTAGAGAACTGGCATGGTCAAACGTTACGAGGAAAATTTCATGCAAAGGTCCCCGAGTCCATGTGTGAAGGACTAAACACGAAAAAAAAAACAACACATAAAAAACACTAGGGCGAGATGCGACGAACCATCGATCGGCCCACCTATAACCTTTATCCCTCACCCTCACAAATTTGTATCATCGCCCCTATTAAGGAGGGGAGTGGAATATTTTCTTTTGACACTTAACTATGTTTTCGAGAAACATTTGCATTGACATCGAGAAACAGTATCAAATGATACATGTAGGCCTACTCAGTACAAAACACTTATTTTACTATAGCGCGTTATAAACCTCGACAGTAATAACAAGTGGCTCCAGAATATCTTGACAAATTAAAGAGCTGATCTTTTTTTTATTATTATTTGTAGTTTTAAATCTGTGCTTGACACTAATAGCGAATCAATAAAAGTTGCGTGAGCCTTCCTTTTTAAGGATTTTAAAAAATGTTGAGAGTCAGAGTGGCCTCTGACTCTCAACATTTTTTAAAATCCTTAAAAAGGTCAGAAGGAATTTCCCGTCCTTTCCTCCCGCCCTGGCTATTCCGTCAGTATCAACAAAATAAATAATCATAAAAAAATACCACAAAATAACAATGAAATAGTGTAGTATACTGTACCGAAAAGCAGCGTGGCGCAATAATTTACAAAAAGTCTATGCACGCATCGAAATTCACTGTACCATCCAGATTCCCGCCAAGATAAGTGAAGACTCGCTTTGAATGGTTGTACACGAGGAGTGTTCTCGATACGAGTTGAGCCACCTCGCTATCCAAGTATTAGTCTCTATAACTGACCTCGATATTAAAGAGCTGACGCGCCGTACTATGCAGTTTCGCCCCCGTCATTGCCATTTTTCTTATAAGCGCACACCTATACGCCTACGTCACTATAAGTCCCGGTATTACGGCCGATGGTTGAAAAGACATATAGATTAGCTCGTTTCATAAGTACCTAAGTTACTTCTGTAAAGCACGCAGCGATCTGACCTTCTATCGTGAAAACCACCCACACTTGCACTTTAATTTCGTCGGATCATAATTTAACAAATGTGTCTAGTTTTTGAGAAGTGGTTGACTCGATTTGCTAAAGGCCCGTTCTTCCACAACCGTATCAATTCGAGTGAGTCACGTCGATTTAAAAGTGAGGCACCCCAGCCCTAACCATCGGATCGCCAGTCAACATCTTACAATTTAAAGCAACAGGCATTGTCTTTTTCTCGAACCTGTTTTAGTCTCGAACATTAAACTAAATTCTAATAACGTACAATTACCAATTCCGAACTTCTCCAACCCAATATATTCCAAATTCCGAACTCCTCCAACAGCCAAAGAGTTGAAGAAGTTTTCATTATTGCAGGGCTCCCAGCCAGCTCCAATGGATAAATAATAGGAAACATAGGAATTTTTTGTTAACAAATAGGAGCTTTATAGGAAAATCAAACAAAATTTGCAGGAGATCTATATATAGGAATTATTGGGAATTATTACGCAGTGAGTTATCGCTGCCATTCAAAACCTTTTTGTTGTCGTACAATACAATAAGAAAAAAAACTTGGAGTGCACATATACGGTATGTATCATATTAGTATTAAAAAACGCTTAAGCGTATAAAATACGGATGTAAGCCTTAAAAAACTTAAAGCCCTAAAGGAACAGATGTTAGAAAAAGACATGTAAGCCATCAGCGTCGCACTAATACGTGTAAAAGAAGCTCCAGCTTGTTTTTTGGGTCGCTGGAGATTCTTTTACACGTATTAGTGCGACGCTGATGGCTTACACAAGACAAAAAAAACACACAAAAAAACAGCAAAAAACTAAGTCCCAACGAGCAACGCGAACTTTGTGAGGGGTCCCCGGGAACCCCGAGTAAAGCTAGCAGCAACAGCCCAGTGGTTAGCGTCCTCATCTGCAAACCAAGTGAATGCCGGTTCGAATACCGCGACCGACCCGACTTAAAAAAAAAATGTCCAGTTTGGCATGGGCATTAAAGGGTTAAGCGTTTTTTAATACCTTATTTTTTTTCTTGTTTCAGCAAGAATAACACAGAAAAGAACACTGTAATCACCTTAAAATAACTGTTATAAGAGCGTCTTTTCCATGGCTGATTCGTTTTATACTGCTAAGAGTAACTTTTGCACCCAATTTCATGTTTTTAGCTTGATCTATAAGAATTTGTTGCCCAAACCCCTGGGAGGCATCACGAGGAGGGTCTGGGGCGGGAGGGGGCAATTTGGGTATTTCATTGGGGTCCATGGCTGGTTCGATTTTTACTGTTAAGAAAGACTTGTTAAGGAAAATTGAAATTATTTATTATTTATTTATTTATTTTATTTTATTTATTTATTTTTTTTTTATTTTAAGAAAGACTTGTGTACCAAATTTATGTTTTCTGCAAAATTTCTGCAAAAATTTGTTACTCCACTTAATGATTTCTGCCCAGTGCTCTACAATAATAATTGCTCTGCCGATGCGAATACTGCAGTAACATCAAAATCGTGTTCAAAAGAGCCTGATCGGTGTTAATACCTACATTTTGAGCTGTACAAATTGAAAATTGGTTCATTGGTTCGATCTCTAGGTGAGAGCAAAAGTTCTAACCCATTTGGCTTTCCGTGTCAAGAATAATGTAGTTACATTAAAATAGCATGCGAAAGGCCCTAGGCCTTGTCCATACCTACGTTTTAAGCTATAGAACTTGAAAATCGGTTCTGTGGTTCGATCTCCAGGCGAGGACAAAGAATCCCAACAACAACATTAATGATTTCTGCCCAGTGCTCTGCAATAATAATTGCTCTGCCGACGAGAATACTGCAGTCACATCAAAATCGGGTTCAAAAGGCCCTGGTCGGTGTTAATACCTACATTTTAAGCTGCACAAATTGAAAATCGGTTCATTGGTTCGATCTCTAGGTGGGAGCAAAAGTTTTAGCCCATTTGGCTTTCCGTGTCAAGAATATTGTAGTTACGTTAAAATAGCATGCGAAAGGCCCTAGGCCTTGTCCATACCTACGTTTTAAGCTATAGAACTTGAAAATCGGTTCTGTGGTTCGATCTCCAGGCGAGGACAAAGAGTCCCAACAGCAACATTAATGATTTCTGCCCAGTGCTCTGCAATAATAATTGCTCTGCCGACTAGAATACTGCAGTCACATCAAAATCGGGTCCAAAAGGCCCTGGTCGGTGTTAATACATACATTTTAAGCTATACAAATTGAAAATCGGTTCATTGGTTCGATCTCTAGGTGAGAGCAAAAGTTTTAGCCCATTTGGCTTTCCGAGTCAAGAATATTGTAGTTACGTTAAAATAGCCTGCGAAAGGCCCTAGGCCTTGTCCAGGCCTACGTTTTACGCTATAGAACTTGAAAATCGGTTCAGTGGTTCGGTCTCCAGGTGAGGGCAAAGAGTCCCAACAACAACAACAACAACAACAACAACAACAACAAGAAATGGCCATGCTGTGGACGGCAAACGGTTTGATTGTTGTCATTAAAATTGTAATGCGGTGAAATAGTTACGACACGACCCCAAATACCGAATTTCGTTGGTCTATGTCAATTCTGGGCGAGACTATAGGAGTTCAAAGTTTGACGTTTAACATGGAAGTTCATGCTGAGGCTTACATAGGGACCGCTACCGCGGTCCTTGATATGCTTTATTTGGCTCTGCGTGGCCGCTCGACTATGCACGTTCCGTTTTCATACCATGGTGCAGCGGGCACAGACGACGAAGATTGATGTTCTTCTTTTCGGATCCAAATAACTAGTGTAGCAAGGAAACACACCACAAACAGGGGATTATTTCAGTTCAGCTGAAAAATATAGGAAATATAGGAGCATTTCACAATTTGTAGGAGCTTTATAGGAATCCTATACAAAAATAGTAAACATCGGAGAACTAGAATGATGATAATGATAATGGCTCTCCCTTTTGTAATAGGGTGCGGCTGAAGCCGCCTAGCCCACCAACACAAAAACGCCAAAAACCCTGCCCCACCCCCCTCCCCTTAACCACTTCCCCTGCGGCTCCACCAACCCAACAGCAGCCTCTTTCCCACCCTGACTCCTGCCCCCCCCCTCCCTCCAACCCAGAAGCCACCTGATGGCCTCCCCACCTCTCTCCCTCCCCAATTCTCCCTACCCCTAAGATCCTCCAGCCCCCAGCAACCTACCAGAACATGCTCCATCGTTTCCTCCCCCTTTCCACAGATGTCACAGGTAACATCTGCATCTTCTCCCCCTGCTTTCCATTCCATCGCCCGAGTGTCCAAAGCTCCAGCCCTTACCCTAAACAGCAGCACACTCCCCGAGTCCCCTTCATACCAGCTCTCCCACCTCATTCTGCTCTTTTCTTCACGATACCTCTCCGTCGACGATTTATCTCTCGCACCCATCTTCCACCTTTCCACTTAGACATCCTTAATACCAAACGGCCTTTTAAACTAATCTTTCACTTTTCGCATGTTATATTTTTTTTTAGTTTTGGTATCGAAGTTTGACATTTTTAGCGAATAAAATTAAAAACGTACGCATGAAATTAACTAACTTCACGCAGTTGCTGACAACGGTATATCTAGTGGTATGAAATGCAACCAAATGTGGGAAGGTTTTTGTGTGTTAAAGTGGCACTATCACCGATTGCAATGCGAACGAAAATACCGTGGCGCCATCTAGCGACATTGATATTGTTAACCTTTATAGCTTGCTCGCAGGTGCACGAGGATGAACCAAATTTTCACTCAATAATTAAGGATGTCGCGGCTTGTTTGTTTCGTTAAAAGAAATGCCGTTATGCATTCCTTCGCTTGGTGCAAGCAAACGCTAGATGGTACTACACAACGCTAGATGTTGCCAGAATTCGTCTGCTTTCAATCGGTGATAGCGCCACTTTAAGATTAAAAAGACCTTTGATACAAACGTAATTTTATACAAGCGTAATTTTCCGAATTTGACCTGCATTATTTATTATCTGTACAGCACCTCCTCAACTTTTAAAACCTCATTTAGAAAAAGCGTTTCAGAATAAATTGTTTAAAAGAAGTCGCTCACTTTGCAAAATTACTTTAACGTTATTATGACGTGAGATCATCATTGCTCACTTCCAGCATAAAAATATAATAAACCAATTAGACCGGCTTTCAAAACGACTTCCATTTCTCTACAGCGATGATGCACGCACAACGTTTTAATGGGATTGGGTTAGGAGCAACAGTTTAGAGCAACGCGAAAATTTAACGAGTTAGTCACACACAAAAACGTGCAACTTTGCCTTCACGACTTCTTGACGACAAAACATGGCGTCATACCATGGGAAACAACTGATGACGGTATTTTGGTTTTAATATGATTACTTCATAACAGCAAAAGCAAATGATAAAAGTTTTAACGTCTGAAAATTAGCAGCTTTCGGGTGACGGACAGTAAGGCGTTTCCTAAACTCACTGACCGTCTCAGCGCTGTAGCATACAACGTACGTTCATCAAGCTATTCTTAAACGCGCGAATAATATCCCGATCCTGCAGTGTGACGTCACTGATGAAGGATTGACTTTTCCACGGTTTTCTAACATCTGTAAAGGCTTGGCCATAGCGATTCGACGCGTTATCCGCATAGCATCCGATTCTGCCACCAGTCGCGCTGCAAGCACACCGTGAAAAGCAATAGGGATGTTTTTAAAGTCAGCAGCTTGCTTGCTGAGCGCTGAGTTTGCTTGGTCTCGGCTTCCTTCGCTTTTCCCATTTTCAAGCTGAGATTAAAACGACGTTATTTGAAGCTTACTAGGCACAAACATGGCCGACAGTAACAAACTCAGTTATTATATCTCTTTTCTCGGTTTTATCGCATTATTAATAGCGTTTAAGATGATGAGAGTAAAGACTTAGCAGTTGAGCTGCTGGCAGCTATCAATATCGTACTTATCACGCACGTATCATGTAGATTTATCGCTTGTATGATGATTGTTGCCGATTGTTGTTCCGCGGCAATGGTGCATGCGCACATCGTGCCCCCATATTGGTTGCGTAAGCTCAGCGAACTTAGCACCCTTTTTCCTCGCTTGGTTGGCTGGCCAGCGGAAAAATTTCTCAGCGGCAAGCGGCTTGAATTAAAAAACGGGAAAGCTTGCCTCGCTTCCAAGCGGCTCGCAAGCCGCTGACTTTAAAAAAAAAACATCCCTAATGCTCGTAGCAACGGGATTGAAGCGTGGCAGTTACTCGTGACACGTGATAAGCGGATTTTAAACTTGAAATAACGCATTGCGCCTAGATTATTAAAGTTTCACAACAACGGTTTAACGCTACGTACCTCTTTGAGCACTAACATCAAACTAAAGGCTCTGCAGGCTAAATTTCGTTAATTTTTAAACAGACGAAGAGCCACGGTACTTGCATATTTTTCTGTATATTGCACTACGTTATTTTCGTTTCTCAAGATTGATTGTTGTTGTTGGTTGTTGATGATCAGCCCAACCAAGGGTCAAGGCTCCTGATTAAAAGCATTGAAACCTTAATATTTTTTTTCATGTTGAGGTTAAATCCCAATGCGCCCGAAATTCAAATTGTGGAAAATGTAAGGGAAAGGTGCAGGGAACAAAGAAAAAAAAAGTTAAAGGATGAGTATCCACATTCATAGAGAGAAAGATGCATCAATAACGTTTTCATGATACTCTCCAGCTAAGCAGCTAGCTACGTTGACCGCCTTTGCCTGGTGGAATGACGTCACTACTTTCAAAGGCCGACCCTTTTTAGCCAAACATCCAAACAGCAAAGAAAGCGGAGCCCGCTCCATTATGTCGACAGCCCTAGTAGATGTTAGGAAGCGAAAACTCTTCGGTTCTGGAGATGGTTTATCCCCTGCATTTAACGGCTAAAGATGGCGAACCTACATTTTTTCTCCGTTTGGATCATCTATGAGAACACAGTTGACAAAATCATTGGTGGTGATCGTCGTCACACAGAACGTTGCCACTAAGCTAAAAGAAGCTAACGAGTCACAAAACTAAAAGAAATGACGCATTTATCGGCCGGTATTTAATTTAAAACTCGTTAACAACACCCTTGGCAACGCAATCATGATCGCTATGAAGCATCGATTTTGTTCTTAAGAGACTAAACGTGACGTCACTTTTAATGGAAGCGGCGTAATTGGTCCTGACCAGACGCTGATCTGTCCGATTAGTTTCTGGAAAGTGCTCCGTTTCACCTTAGAACAATACACTCACTTCGTTACGGGAGAAGCATGTGGAAAGCAACACTAGGCAAGCGTCATATCATGAGGACACGAGTTTGGAAGGCAAATTTTTGAAGAAACGCGTGTTATTACTACGGTGGCTCATTGGGACAAACAACTTTTTTTTTTACATACACATAGCTTTCATGAAACCGGATTTCAGCGTTCCAACACCGGGACAGTGACACTACAACCTAAGACGATATCTGGTAAACTGCTCCCGTGCCAGTGGCCATCTTGTTCCGGTGTCCTAAAAGTTTTGTGTGTGTGTGTGTGGGAAAAAAGTTGTGTCCCCAATAAGCCACCGTACGTTGCAATCACGCAGCTTAAAAATGGCCGACAAACAACATTAAGGAGAGCGAATTTCGTGATGATGCGTTGTGTTAGCTGAGGCGGTTAGTTCACAAGTGGCGTAAGTCCACTTTTTGAAAAACCAAGTTATGCACATTTTTCGAATCGTAATATGAGTTTTTAATAGTTCATAATTGGCGTACCTCGTAGTTTCAGTTTTTGGCCAGTAGATGGCAGCTATCTTCGTGTCGACGCGCCATTAAGCCTCAATTCCCCCCCCCCCCTATCTTCTTGTGCACTAAACGAAAATGTTTTCAAGTTTGAAGCACGGGTGGTGCAAGTCATTGATGGAAATTAAATTTTTACTAAGTCCAATCGATGCATATACTAAAATCTAAACTTACAGAGATAGATGTTTGGTGTCAAAGGGAAAGTTTCTCAGAACTACTTGCAGAGTCCAGAAATGTAATAACCAAATTTTTGATTTTTGCACTTTTTTGGCTAAGTCCAACAGGGTCATTTTTAAGTCCCACTTGCTCTCTGTAGGGCCAAAAGTTACAGAGTTAGATGGGTGGTGTCAAAGGGAAAGTTTGTAGAATCACTTGCACAGTCCAGAAATGTAAGAAAACAATTTTTTTTTTTTTACTGTGTTCAACATGCTATTGTTGGGGTGGTGAGTATACTACTGCCACGCCCATGATTTTGGGATATTAAGTTTGCAGTCTTCACAGTTTCATGTATTATACCTGACTCAAATGCCTCACCTATCACCATTTAAGTATTACTTAAGAGAGATTTTTATAATGGGTTCGTTTACCTTAATTATTTCAAAATGGACTTAAATAGTACCTTGTGAAATAACTGCCTCAGCTAACATTTGTCATATGCGGTTTATAAAAATGCCACGAATTGTTTTGGCAGTTTGCGACAGCGCAACGTTTATTTGCTGGTATCTTTGAAGTCCAATGTTGGCCGTCTTAAGCTACGATTTCCAGCGCCATGTTGTCTATGCTTCTGCACACTGCTCGATAATAGGGAGAAGGTATGTCCTTTTAATTGTCTTAAAACCATTCAGCTTCCGGGGCTGTCCCAGACCCCACTTTAACACTGGTGGAGCTCATGGCGCTTACCCAGACCCTTTGGCTGATGGGGTGTATCGTGGTTTGAATGGGCCCACCAGTCAAAATTTCTTAAAACGACCCTGTGTCTGAAGGGGTTAACTAAGTTGGTGGGGTTAACTAAACCAATGCTCATGTTAATCCCAAAATATTATGGTATGGAAAAGTGAGATGGTGACTTTCCATTCCATGAAGTTTCCACATAAGGCGGAAAATTTAAAACCACCAACAAATATCCTACGATTGTACCCAATGTTTGAGTAAAATAAGTTCAAAGAGTTGGTCGTGCAGAAATATTAGTAGCCTATTATCATTGGTCGAAGGACGTCAATTAGGGCTTAGTGATGATTGTTGTGAATCCAGAAACTTGGTGACAGCATTTAAGGCAGAATTATACCGCTGCTGTTTAGGGGATAAATCGTTTTAAACTTGGCAGCTTTTCGTAGTTTTGGTTTTTGGTGGAATCAAAGCATTCACCAAAATGAAATTTTGAACCACGAAACATCAATGGAATTCACCAAGGCGTGAATCAATTTTTATTTCCTCAAAATTAATACGCATATTTCCCGAAGAAAAGTTAAACTGCAGTCCCCGGATGTTACGATGGATGTTTCTTTACCGAATATTTCCTTTTGTTAACCGTAAACGGCGACGAATTCTCATAAACCATCTGAGGTTTGCTTTTAACCATCTAGAAGCGCTTACGAAAGAATTCAGAAAACCAATTTCGGGCATCGCAACTGTTTGACAACTTGGACTAATGGCTTTTTTTTAGCACTTTTTTTCTTTCTCTTAACGTTTATTGCGGAAAGAACGGAGACGGGGGTGAAGTGGGTAAGAAGTGGTTCATGGATTTAAGAGTCAAGGAACCTTTTTCACCGTAACGACAGCAAGAACTGGTCTTTAAAGAAATTGGAAAACAAAAAACTTGTTTGATGGGTAAGGTATGTATCAACTGAACCAAAGTCAAAACAGAAAAGGAACACGAATAACCTTTCCTGTTGGTTTCAGATACTGTAATACGACAGTGTTGCTGAAGTGTTAAGTCCACATGAAACCTTACTGCTCTCCTCAACCACCAAAAAAAATAACACTATAAGTATTAGCAATACTGTACTACATAAATAGGTTTACATCCGTATTTATTGAACACTAATGGAGCCCACGTGGCTTTCCGTCGTCTTTAATAATATATTAAACAGTTATTTATTGTATTGCTAGTCATATGGTTCGGTTCGCTCACTCAGTGTGCGTCGATCCATGCTTCATGTAATTTCTTTGATTCCAAGAGCATCACAAATTTGATGTCTGATTATTTCGACGCAAACTAATTTCAGTTATTGCTCACGAACATCCATTATGTTCCTCAGCACGCTTGCATTTCATCTACATCAACCAAAACTAACGATTTGTTTGTTTGCACGTTTGTTCGTTTACCCCTCTAGAAGTAAGCTCCTACGAAGGTGAGAGTAAATGAAAGATTGCGAGAGAAGCAAGAAACTCATTGAAAATGTTTAGTTTAATATAATATAATATAATATAATATAATATAATATAATATAATATA